>OZ010787.1:481228242-481509242 GCA_963932465.1 Maratus speciosus
CCCTTGTCTTTTCACCGACATTTTAATTTTGGTTTAGTATACGAAAAAGGACGAGGTATTTTATGAATCCTTAACCCACTTGCTGACAATTAAGATGCATTCCTCTTTTGTAAGATAATTTGTTGTTTATTATCTATCCAGCCACCCAAAACTGTGCTATTTTGGGGTGTCTAATATCTTTCTTTTGAGAACGTTCTTCTCTAGAATTCTTTCAATTCTGCACCACATTACAGTAGATAAATTACTAGAGAATATCGATGTCTCATCAGCTGATTAAACTTTCGTAAAATGATTTACATAGTTTATATTAATTTCCATCAATTCTAATTATTTCTGTGAACAACTAACCAGTTCATTCAATTACTTGAATGATATTTAAGCAAACAATGAAAGTATTGCACTCTGCAATAATGTTGAAGCAGTCGTATATACTTGTAAACAGTGTACTAAAATGCTTTCGGTAAAGTATTTAAAATTTTTAATACAAACAGTTACGTTTATTGGTTTACTTTTATCCTCGTATATGCAGTTATGTTTCAAAGCAAATACAGTCCTTTGATCAGTTATTATCTGAAATCCATAACTTGCATTTCCAAGATTATTAGTATTTTCCCCCTCCCAAAATACTGAAATATTTTGATTGAGACCGAATTAGCTATGATTTGTCGGTCTTCGAGAGAGGAAAATAGAGACTTTAACATAGGTTGTAGATAGATAGTTTGATTATTACAAACAGATTTCATTTAAATGAGATTTATGATGCGATTTTATAGTTTGAGATTATATTAAAATGTTTTTTCAATCGCTTTTAATATATTTCACTTTAAAATTGTTACAAAACGTTTTTAATACTGTGGATGAATTTTTTGTGTAGTATATTGTATAATGTTTAGATTGTGGATATTTTGTAGTACAACAATCCCTGAATAACACTGTATAAATGTAGATGTAATTTATATTTCTTATTCTCAAAATGTTTTTCTCTTTTGTATCATGTTTTGTAATGTTGATGCTCAGCAGGAGGGTTAAAATGGATCTTTACAAGTTATAACGTAGCAAAATGGTTATGCTGTTTCTACTTTATAGTGAGTGATTGAAAAACTGTAGAATGAATTTAACTATTTATCGCTATGTTCATGTGTAGGACCCTTTGTCAACTATGAATGTACTTCTTGGTGTTCGTTGGCTTAAGGCGAATTCCTACTGCAGCTCTGAAAAGGTTAAAAAAGTAATTACGATACATTGACATAAACACTATTATTATTTGAACGAGCAATATCTCACTCAAAAAACAATGAATTGTAATGGTACCATGTTTCTAAACGTAAGTAAGGCTATTCGAAAGATTATTTGTAATCGACGGCATGTGCCAAAAACATACGCTTTTTCAATTGTTTTGCAGCATCGACATAAACTTTTGTTATTCCATTATTATAAGTAGCATTTTTTTTTAAATTCTAATTTCGATTAAGACTTACTAATTCCTCTTTTATCCCTTAAAAATAAGTAAAATTTCATTCTCATTTTTCACAAAATCTTTTAGAAAGGCATTACTGTTGAATCGAATTTGGTGCCTATTCCTATAAAGGTATTAAGTGCGAGTATATTCCTGGTACTGAAACTGATAATTGGGTTTTATGTCAAACATTCAATTTTTTCAGTCAATAAAAGTAAATTAATTTTGGATATTTTTACTTTTAAGAAAGGTATAATAACATTCTTTACTGATATTATTCAGTAATCTACATCTCAAGCAGAAAAGGGCTTGTTGACTGCATGTTTTAAGTTTTTATTTTTGTTTCTTTTTGCAAATATTTATAGTTTATAAATTATTTAAAATTTTGGTTACTTTTATTATTATTTTTTTTAATGTCATAGAAATTTCCATGAGCAAGAAATTATTATATTGTAATTCTCAAATACTGACCTAAGAGCTGCAGTAAGTCAAAAATTGCATGCAATGGAAGCAATAAAAACATGCCTCATTTTTCAAAATTCAGCGTTTGCGTTTTCGTTGCATGCTAATTTCTAAAAAAATTAAATGATATATTAGTAATGTTTAGAATTAATTGTTGTGCCCGTTCATTAACAAATATTATAAATATATTAAATGTGAAAATGGAGAAACTAATTGAATACTATTTCAACATGCTTGACTGTGATCTAAATGATGATGAAAGCATTATTTTACATGGTATTTTAAATAAATAATACATGTTTGTATTTTGTAATTGACTGAATAATTCATATTTTTATTTATGAACTAAACTATCTCAGCTTTTGAAATGTTCCGGGAAAATCAAGAGGAACCTACTTACAAAATAAAAAACATAATCAAAAACACATTTTGTCTTCAATGTAGAAGGGAAAAGAAATTCCATCTTCATTTGATATAGTTTCAATTTGTGCTATCATTAGCTTTAGTCATGTTGTCACTAGCTTTACTAGAAATGTTTCGTAGATGCTGTCTTATTAATAAATCCATGCCCTTGAAAAGATCATTTCTTAATTAGATTCCATTTTGTACATGAATTTTAAAATCTACCTGACTGTGAGTCATCTATAATGACATTAATATGAAAAGTTTCCTCGAGATGATTCCAGCGGGAAATGATATCAAACGCAATGTTGATAATGTGTTTTTTTGTTTCTAGCCATTCGCTCCTAACTATCTGTTTTAAGAGATGGTTAGTGCGATGACTCATTTCAAAAGTTGCTTTACTATTACACAGTCATTTCATAATTTTAGGTAGTTGTTTCTTTTGATTTTTTAAATTCCTTAAATACACCTAACTACTATTTTATTATTTGAAATCAATCAGCTGATTGAGTTCTCTAGGAATACGAAATAAAAGTTTTCATTGAAAATAATTTATTTTTTCCTTCATGGTAAAATTCCAACTTGTATGAATTTGTCCCATTTTCCGCCGTTAGAGCATTTGTATAACGTATTAGTATTTAAAAAAAAATAGATTTTATTAAATATAGGTTCCTCTACCTCTATAAAATGAGTTTACCTTAATTTAGGGAAGTAAAAGAAAATATATATATATATATATTCGATCACTCAAATGCCAATTTTTAATGTTTTCAACTCTTCAGAATTCACGATTAAAAATAAATTATTAATTAGAAGAATAGTTGTGATGTGCGAATTAGTGCCTTCAAGAAGCCCAAAGGCTTCCAATTTGGGCGCATTTTTATTTCCGGTTATCATAGATAGCAATGTTTCTATATGTCATGTATGGAAAAAATATATTTAAATTTGAATAATTCATTTGTAACAGTAATAAACATATTTGAAGTAACCTAAGCAGGTTATTTTGGTTAAGAACAAATATCTCTCTGAATGTGAGCATGAGTTTTCACTAAAAAAACCCTCTTGGTATGTTCATGTCAATAATTACAAGTGAAACATCAGATGAAAGACAAACTATGGCCCAAATCAACGTATGATGGCTTATAAGCAAATTCAATGGAAGGTAAAAGTGCATTTTCTGAAAAAATTCTTGATTACATAGTTATCTTTACTTCAGTTTATTGCCCTATTTTCCTTCCAAATACGTGGCAAAAACAACATAACATTGTTGTAAAAATTGAAACAGGTATGAATAACTGACATCGTTAGCCTGTTTCATAATATAAGTACTTAGGTTTATTTATTTATTTATTTATTTTGAGCACAACGTTTAGTTTAATTTTTATTCTTTAGTCAAGAAAGATTGAATAAAACAAAAAAAAATAAGCTTTGGAGGCATCAAATAATTGTCAACGAATTTAATCGGTTGCATTTCTATAAAAGACACCTGATGAAAACATTTTCTGTTTTTACGTTTCTTCTTGAATCTATCTTTACATTATTTCAACGTCTTTTTGACATTCAAGATCTCAGCTTTACTTCAAAATTTTTATTGCAAAGTACATCCAAAGCTCATTCGGAATTTTTCTTCTTTAAATACTACGTTTAAAGAAAATTTAAACGTTTTACACGAAATCTCTTGTACATAGTTCCGTAAAGCCATTCTAAACAAGTCATATGCATGTTAGTGAGCTTTCACGTTGTTTTAGAATGAATAACAAAGACAAAATGGTGTTCATTAATATTGGAAAATTAATTAGATGTTTAAAAATTTCCTACTCCATACATTTATTGCGCTTTCGTATTCACAAGTGTTCAAAGCAAGCTATCCATCTTTTCAACGATGCAATGTTGTATGTGTAAGATTTCCCTATCAGTGTTCATTGTATTAATACAAAAAATAAATGAAGATTAATTATTGATGCTTTTAATACAATGGTTCTCAAGTACTCCGTTGATTTTAGAGAAATTTTTACTTAAGTACAATGTTACTTTTAAACTGGAGATTCACCAATAAACTGAAAATTCGCCTCTTTTAATCAGGAATACAAATTTTCATCGTGCAGTTGCAACGCTGATATTAATTACAGCATGTGATATCTCTTTTTCACAAATGCCAAAAAATTCCTGTATATTTTCTACGTATTTAATTGTTTACTAAAAAATACATTTATTGAAATGAATTTTCCAGTCAGCAAAACTTTGGAACATCCATAATCACCAGACAGTAAGTTGAACTTACTTCACTGAAACGATAAATAACTTTCTGTAAACCATACAGTGATGGTGGTAGTAGAACTTTATTATATTTTAGAGGATTATGAAGCGATGAATTTTAGAGAATTATCAATGACCGCATCATTTTGAATGTTTATTTAGATCATTCTACAAGAAAACTGTGATGAACATTTTTACTTATATCTCTTTTTGTATTTCAACAGAGATTTTTGAAATTTGTTTTTCAAATGTAAGAATATTTAGGAATTATATGACGTTCATACGTTTTTATAAAGTATGTTCAGCAACAGTTGAAAACGCTTGAAATTATTTTGGAATTTTGCAAAAGCATTTAGAAAATTCAGCATTTTTTTCTATTTTTATAGAAAAATGGGCTTTTTTCTTTTAGAAATTAAGTGCATTTGTAAAGGTGCTTCAAAACATAATTTTTGGAATTAGTATGAAATTTCCAAATGAAGGTATTTAGAATTTGTCGTAACAGATTTTTAGTCCTTAGAAAGATGTTTTTGAAAATACTTAACAAAATTTACTTAAATGAAGTTTATATTTTCCCATTACTGCGCTTGCGGCATCCCGTTAGAACTTTCTTATAATTTATTTTAGTCTTTCATTTCTGATATTTTACTGTCATATCAAAAATGATTTGTATCTCTTATAATCTGATTATAACATATTTTTAGAACATATTTTTAAAATACAGATGTTTTAATAGCTGTAATAATAGTTTTATTGGAAAAGAACAGATTTCCAAGAAAGTATAACTACTTCTAGTATATTTTTCAACGGAAACTCTTTTGTATCATATTTCGTTAAAATTGTTTTATTTTTATGCATAATATTGTCATACTAGATCTGGTTTTTATTTTCTTGAGAACCACTGTACTTGATCAACATGTGAAGTCAGTAGAACTTTGAATGTCAATTAAAGAAAATAAATGTGTGATGAATACAACACTGTGCTTATTTTATTGTCTTTATTACTTCACTTCACATTCAATTACCATAGGTTGCAAACTAATAGTAGAGAGAAACACAAAACATAAAAGCAATACAGTCATTCAGGGTACTTTGATCCGCATTTTCTCTATTTCCATATGCCACACTCTTATTTTAAGAATATCGTTGCAACTAGGGGCAAAAAAGAGAAAAAACGATCCTAAATTATTGTTTGACTATCAAAAATTAAGGAATAATAAGGATAAAAGCAATAAAAAATGAATTTTTAACCTTGTTCAAAGTTACTCAGGCATTTAGGGTAACTTTGCACCATATGATAAATATTATCTAAAATAATTCATTGCAAAAACAAAAAGTATTATAGTTAGGACAACTTTAAACCCCCAAAAATGTTTTCAGATATGTAAAGACTCCGAATTTACATTTCCCAACATCACAAGATTTGTATAATTTATGATATTACAACAAATATTATGCATAGGAAAAGTGGAAGAAGAGAACCATGAATATTTAGAAAGAAAACAAAACCTGTTTATTGTTCGTATAAAACATAAAAATGCAGTGAAAAACAATTTTCAATGTTTTAACTCAATAATATATCCATAGTTACAGTAATATATATTAGTACTAGTATTATTCAAACAAGAATAAAAAATGTCGAATGTATGAAATGCCAAATTTGATTAATTCCACCCCGAAAAACGCCTTTAAATGAATTTTATCTATTTTACGCATATTTGTGAAAATATTTACATGGTATATCTAATGCACACTTTCGGCATTTATATAAAATATACGTGCAAATATGGGAAATTTTTGACAGTAGCACCTATAATCAGTAAATTACAAACATCAGTATAACTTTGAGCCGGCTCAAAGTTACCCTGAAAATGTGGTAAAATATTAGTGCCTTCTGATTTTACATTTTATTAACTATTAATAAATAAATAATCACAAAATATTAACACATTCACAACATTTAGATAATATTATGTCTTATAAATGAGTATATTGTTACTTACTATGAAAATTTAATTGGATTACAACAACTTCAAAACAGCATTCAAAATTAACTTGAAAACAGTACTTCACAAAATTAGTTAGATGATGTAATTAATTGCGCATAATGTTGCTAATTTATTTTCTAAAATAAAGAGTAGAAATCCCAGTTTAGAACCTTGCCAACAGAGCACAGTTCTAGAGTTTATTTAGTCTTTTGGAGTCAAAAATATTGAAAAATAGGAGGTGGTGCAAAATTACACCCCATGGTTCAAAGTTACCCTGAATCACTGTACAGAGAAAACAACCAGAAAATCTACAACAGACACAGATTGTATGTTTAATGCATGGACGTCCCAGAAGGCATGTGCAAGAGCGAAAGAGCATTGCGTTAGAGAAGGTGTTTTCAGCCTGTATAGTTTGGTGGTTTGGTAATTTAGTGGCAGGTGGAAGACCAAACTACCACTATTTTCGAATATGAAAAATTGCCTTATATAATGGCAAAAAATTTGCAACTAATTAAGATGAAGATTACATTACAGAATTTGTGATAGCAAACGACTTTCGGGGGGAAAAGGTTAAATATCCCTACGTTAGAATATATAGGCACAGGTAAAACGCAGCAGAAGGCGAAAATCGAAAAATCGGGGCAAAAAGTCAAAAAATAAAACCCAAGAATTGCTAATTAATGTTATTGTTTTTGAAAACTGAAGACATACTCTAATTACAACCGAAAGGATTTCCCCACAATCGCATGCTTAATCGAAAGATCTTATATTAAACTGCGGCCATTGCGAACCAGGGATGGGGTTATTTAACGTAATATAACACTAATACCACGTTGGAACCTAACACTACCTTAATACTTTAACAAAAAGTCCGTATCAATTAAATAATACATATATGGTGTTTAAAAGACATCGTGTTTGCTCACTTGCCTTAAGTAAGGGTTTTAATTGTGTGCCTGTAAAATAGAAGAATATTCACTTAAAGCATCCTCGATTGATACTTTAGACACTTGCGCCCCTAACCTGCTCCTATTCTCATCGCCTAGTTATGGCACTCAGTATCGCAGCAAGCATATTAGTCGTGTGGTGCGGAGAATTTCTTTTGCATTCCCATTAACCTTTTTTTTCTGTAATACAAGGTTAATAATAACTTAATGCGCAACTTTTTTCATCTTGGCGCTAGGTCAACGTCACCACCCTTGCGCACGACCTTGATGGCGCTACGAAGAGCATAAACTAAACACTGAAACAAATAGTAAGTCAGGGAAATATATGGAAATTTGCAAAAAAAATGAGGTGGGGATCATACTTGACTTATTTTCTACTCGTAAATATTTTTTCTATTAGAATTTTCATAACAAAGAGTCATGTTTGACTCTTGAAACTCACCAACGCATTTTCTAATTTTTGATCTGAGCAATTGCATTTGAACTAAAAGTAAACTCTCGTAATTTGTATTTTCTTTTTTGCTTCTACTTTTCAACAAGTAATTTTAAAGTTCTATATCTAAATGATGTTTTCAAACAGATAGTTTAATTGCACACCAACAGTTAGGAATAGGAAGTACAGTGTCTTTATTTGAATTTAACATTGAGATCATGTTAAAAATTAAATGTACAAACTACTGTATTTTATACTTATTTACCATTTATACTTATTTTACAGGTTAACACAAAAAAATCGGATAGATTGCCGCCAAGAAGTTTAAGAAAAAGTTTTAGATTAGATAACACAAGACTGCGATGAATGTGTTTTTTAACTTTTATGTGTTTTTCAGCACTGAATCCGAAAATTACCTTAAATTTTAAGCATCATGTCAGGATTTTTCGCAAATCATAAATTGTCAAAGTTAAAAAATAAAAAAAAAATCGGACACTACAAAATAGAGGATATGGCTGTGTTTTTTAACTTTTGATAATTACTTTTATGTAATCTTTTGCACTGAATCTGAAAATGACCTTCATTTTTAACCATCACGTTAGAATGATTTTGCAAATCGTAAATGTCAAAGCTAAAATATAGCGAAATTCTGATACAATAAAACAGATGTAAAACATTTTTAATTTAATTTAATTTAATTCAATAATTTGTCAAAATTTTTTGGTTTATACTGGGATTCTTACAGCTAAACAGCTGAAGGGTCCGATGAAGTGGGGGAGGGGGTTCAATTTTAACTTTGAATTTTTTAACTTTGAAGTTTACAATTAGCGAAAAATCCTGACGTGACGGTTAAAAATGAAAGTCATTTTCGGATTCAGCGATAAAAAAAAACATAAAAATCAATTATCAAAAGTTGAAAACACAACAATCACATCTATTTCATAGTATCAAATTTTCGCTATTTTTTCTTTGTTTAACTTTAAAATTTATGATTTGCAAAAAACCTTTACGTGATGGTAAAAAATGGAGGTCAATTTCGGAGTCAGCGGTACAGAATACATAAGAACCAATTACCAAAATCTAAAAACATGACATAACCCAACTTTTGCAGGCTAGTGTAATCTAATGTCTATCTACATTTAAAAATATGCGGGGCGTTCTCACAATCTTTTGACTTTCGTGTCCCTGAATAATATTTTTTTATTTTAATATATTTTGTGTTTTTTTCTTTCCTATAGTGGGGAACATCCCATTGCATGATTGCATAACGATATTAACGAGATAAATAAGTTTTGGACGATATTTGGGGTCCAAATACCAGGAAAACTCCTATACCGTCCCGTGTCCCTGATGCTGATTTTTAAGTTTGGAGCTGTCTGTATAAAATTGTTTCAATAAAAGTAATTCGATGTAATTTTTTTCCGAAACTGGGACAATTGTTTTATATAAATATGTAGCAAAAAATTAACATGTACACATTTTTACGGTTGATATTATTTTTTGAACTCTGTCCCTGTTTTTTTTTTTTTTTTTTTTTTTTTTTATCCTTACCATCCCTCTTGCTAAACTTATACAGAAAATAACTTCAGATGCAGCAACAAAAATTTTTTCAAGTTTTTTCTCATGCAGAAGTATGCTAGAGAAAGAATGCCTAAAATTCTTTGACAGAAAATTTACTGCAGAATTTAAATCAACATTTAAATATCAATTTTAAGATCGTGGCTGTATTGGTAGTCTTACCATGCCCAAGGTTTATTCCTGCACTTTTTTGAGGTAAATTAAAAAAAAAAAATTAATCCAATGCTAACAACTATTTCTAAAAATCAATGAACATCTTGGCTATCACTTAGTCTTAACATTATTTGCCTAAAAATAGGTGGTAATTTTCCGTACCGTTCCATCCTTACCGTCCCTTTTTGTCCCATTTCGTCCCTTTTTTCCTATACCGTACCTTTTTTTTACCTTACTGTCCCTTCTTTAGCACCCTTTAAGACAATGTTACACAAAAATTCTGTATTAAAAGTACTACATTTTTATTATTTCTTATTTGAATGTCCTGTGTGTAGTATGCAAATTCATTATAAGTAAAAATTTAGAAGAAAATAAAAAGTTAGTGGTAAAATTGTAAAGAAAATTAAACTTGCAAGTTTAACTTAAACCTCGGTTAAATAAAAAAAATTTCGCTCCTGACCATTTTTTCTTTATTTTGAATTATTAAGGCATTCGTCTATCAGATTAAAATGTTATTTTATCAAGTTTAATTTCGCCAATTTTTTCCCCCAAAAGTCAAAAGATTGAGAGAATGTCCATGTATCATTTTGTAAAGAATTGAGGCTGCTAATTTTCATCCTTTTGTTTAACAAAAATTTTGTTTTTTTTTCTTTCTATATGTTTATTACAAATTGTATATTTTGCATTAATATGTCAGAATGATTAAAGATTTCAAATTTATATTGCAATCTTAATTTTACTCTCAACTATTTTTTTAATATATCTGAAGAAATTATATTTCTACTAAATATGTCAATCCAGTGTTGGGTATGAGCGCGTTCACTGAACGAAAACTCACGAGTTTCGTTCACTTTGTGTGAACTTTGAATTGAACTTGACTCACTTTTTGATAAACGAACATGAGCTGAACGAAAACTCAAAAAATCCGTGAGTTTGAACGAAATTTACAACTCAAACTCACTTTTTTCATAATTTATTTTAAAATTTTCCAGCCGTTAAGAACACGTTTTTTCCCTTCAAATGCGATTTAGAGATCTACACGGACTCGGGACGAGTCGAATCTGATCACAACATTTCTGGGTCGCGCCCGGATCTTGCTTACTTCGCACGCTAAACTGTTTTTTCAAAAGAATGTCGAAAATAAAAAGGTTAAAAATTCCTATGCAATAAGACATACATAGAGGACACACACACAGAAAACGGATACTTCTATTTAGCAAACACTTTCCAATTTTTAACACTTGTATATTTGTATTATACGCTTTTACCGCTGTATACTACACATCTTGTAATTTATAGACACGTCTACGTGTGCATAAACTCTCGCAAACGCTGTATATGTGTTCTGTGCATGTCAAAAACGAATTTTTAAATATTTTCCATATTATGAGAGAAGAAAAAATGGTTCTTAACTGTACTGTAAAGAAAGAATAATCTATAATTGCGTTTCATATATACATTTTATTTCACAAGCAGTAAATTGAATATACGCTCATACGTATGAAATGCGTATGTATTTTCATCCGGAACATAATTCTGCTCAAACTTTTTATGAAACTCCTAACAACCCGATTAGCAAAAAACTTAAATCTGACCCCTAAGAATTATTGTAGAGTGAAACCAACCCACAGAAAGAAAATAGAATCAGAGATCTGAACGGGTCGGTCCGAAGCCCGAGCCTGGCCCGGGCCGGCTCCGGGCCTATTTTCCTTCACGGCACTCGGGGCATACTTTTTTCTGAAGGCTCGGGCCCTTTTTTTTCCTGAAGGTTCGGCCCGGGCCGGGGCTAACTTATTTTTTTCTGTACAGAGTCGGGACTGGTTTTATTTCTAGTCTTCAAGGCCCAAACTTTCAGTCCTAGTTTTGACCCAGCCCATATGAAAATCATTGTCTCGACGTGGCCTGGTCCGTTCAAAAGTCAATAAAATTAGGTTTTGCCAAAAAAAAAATTTCAAAAAACCCATACATTTTTAAATTGCCATTATACTACAATTAAACATTAAAATTCATTCAATCAAGTAGAAATAGTAGATTTCTACGCTTATTAAAATATAGTAAAACGTTTGAAAAACAACCTGCCTATGACGGAATCTTGTTTTAAACTGAAAAACGTGTTCATCCATGCAAAATTAATATACTAATCCGCAAGAAAAGAATATATAATACATTTACACTTGCTAAGAAGGAAACTTGTCTACAACGCTTTTTTTTTTCTTTTCTAAGCAATTCCGCCTTAAATTTTACTGTATAGCATTTTTCAGATTTTTAACACTTCAATACACAGAATATTAATATAACTGAAATATTTACATACAAGAAATAGAGATTCATTAAAAAAATGAATATCGCACCCTGCGGCACTTCTATAAAAATGAGTATTATGAATATGAAAAAAAAAGTTAAGATTAATATTTTTGGCCTGAACTCCTCGTACGAGACAAATTTTTTAACCAAATCGACGTAAAAATCAATGTTTTGTAGAAATTCGCTCGGGCCGAGATTTTAACATTTTTTCGGGCTGGACTCGGGCCGAACTTTAAATTTTTTAACCGGGCCGGGCCTGGCCAATATTTTTTTGTGCGGCCCGTGCCCGGGTGTTGGAATTTCGGCCCGTGCAGACCTCTAAATAGAATAACCCTGTCCCGAATAACAACAACAAAAAAAGGTACAACCCGATCCGATGCAGGACTCTATTCAACGATCCCGAGTTGTTTGCTATTCAAAGGTTTTACTATATTTGAATATTAAAGAATAATAATAAATATGCACATTTCTTTCTGTAAAAGATAAAATTGGTATTAAACATATAATAATGGATTATTTTCAATGATTGCATTAAAAATGATTCATTTTTCTTTAATTTCGGGTTCGATTCGGTCGGGTTCTGGATTGAAGTATTTAGAGTTCGGAACAGGTGCGGCTTGAAATATGTGGGGTTGCGATCGTCGAAAATTTTTTTCTCGGGTTGCAAGTCAAGAATTTTTTTGGTGAATTCGGGTGTGGTTGATGGTAGACTTGTCTTCAAATGAAATGTTTGGGTTCGGTTCAGGTACAACCCGACCTGCTCAGAACGCTACTTGGCCTCCTGAAGTGCCTGTTTAAGATAAATATTAAATGTATAAACATAAAAAGAAAATCAATTTAAAAAATGTTTCCCACAGGGTGTTGAGGGCGCAAACTTCTCATTCTTTGTTTTCTAAGTGTTTAATTTTTTTTTTTTTTTTTTGCGTCATTTACGACGAGTAAATTTTACTATAATTTTTAATTCATCAGAGATCGTCCCGAAAATTTATTTGAAGTCAACCCGATCCGAACACAACAAAAAACACTAGATCTGCAACCCGACTTCAATGCGCCAAAATAATTTTCGGCGACCAGCAACCCGAATCGAACCCGAAATGAAAGGAAAGTAAATTATGTTTTAATGCAATTGTGAAAAGTAATCTATAATTATACCTCCACTGCCAATCCTCTGTTTTTTTTTTCTTTTTTTTAATAGAAAAGAGTATGGATAAAAGCGGTATCGAATAACTGACATTTATGAATCAGTTGACATTACTGACAGCATCTGACAAATGGTGTCAAACCCTGTTAGAACAACTTAAGTTTCAATGGTTTGAACTACAAGATAAATTTATTATTATGGTTTTTTTTTTTAAACAGTTCAAATAATAGATTTCAACTTTCTTAGTTATTACCAATTGTTAACATATCTGTCGGAGACGGGTGAAATGAAATTGCTGGAACCAATAACTAACACCCACCATTAAACTCAATTAAATACCTATAGGGGAGACTAGGGAGGATTGACCATACGGGAGGCTTGACCCACCCATCAGTTTTCATATTTAAAAGAATTTCAGAGTTTTATCATTAGGTGTCAACCAAAGCTACTGGAATGCTCAAACAGCAGTCTTTGTTTCATACAGATAATCGAAATAGGTGTGCAAAAAATCAATTTTGAGGCGTTTTCAACCTAAAAGTTGGTTTTTTTAGAAATACATTGTAAGCTTTATTCAGATAAACTATATCATAGAAATTTAAGTAAGTGGGTTTTAAGAAATGCAGAAATATCGAGCTTTCGTTCTAGGCATACAGATTGTACAGTAAGTTAGGCTTAACGTAACAATGTGCTATTCTTTAGAAAAGGGCTATGTGGGCAGGCTTGACCCAGTCAATGTGAGGGAGGGTTGACCAGATAAAATCTTTTCATTATACACCATGCTTAATGAAAGTTTAATGGTTATATATAAATAAACGGTCAAGTGCGAGCATTACTTGCGTACAGAGGGTTTCGTAGAATAAATATATGAATTTGTAATTGTATTATAAAAACGTTGCTAAAAGAATATTAAGACTTTGTAAAAAACTATACAACGTAGGGTTGGGTATAACTGTATATATTAGAAAAGTGTAAACGGGTATACCATGAAAGTTCAAAGAGATATGGAACCTAAATAATATCAAATATAGCTATTCGTATAACTCTATTTTAGGTAGATTTCGTATGAAATACTACCTATTGGGATCGTTCCTATGTTGGAATTTCTGAAATTGTTTTGCAGATCTACACCGATCATGACCCCTAGAACCCAAAACCACCCTCAGTAAAAAACTTTATATATCTATCTATCTATCTATCTCTCTATATATATATATCACTTTCTTCTGGACACGATAAACTTCCACAATTCTGCACAAATCTCTTCCAAACTGATACATAAAATCAATGGGCATAAAATCTCGGTCAAGTTCGTTAATGGGCAAAATCGGGCCAAGGGGATGGAAATAGGGAGGGGTTTTGTGAAATCCGAAAAAACCCCATAACTCCTTAATTTTTATACTTATCAAATCAGTTTAAAGTTTTTATAACTTCTAAAAATAGGGCCAAAAATTTATGCATCACAGAATTTTCATAAAATTAAAAATGGGCTCAAAGGGCGCAAAAAATAGGGTTTTTGGGAGAAAAAAATTCATAACTTCGTCAATTCTCAAGATATCAATTCCAATTAATTTTATTATAAATCTCCTTAATATTATCTACAACTTTTATATTCACAAGTTTTTGATAGGATCAATTCGTACCGCAAAAAAAAATTAAAAACGAAAACAAAAAGAGGGGTTGAAGAAGAAAAAAATCCATAACTCCGTCAATTCACAAGATATAAAATCTTCATGAATTTATCATATATCTTCTTAATATTGTCTATAACATTTATACAGACAAGTTTTAATGGGACCAATTCTTACAGCAAAAATAAATTAAAAATACATAGCGGTTGAAGAAAAAAATCATCTTATTAAGGGTGTATTCAAATCCAAACTGCTTATTTTCTGAATCATTTTTAAATTCATCTTTGCTCTCAAACGCATCCAATTGGTAGAATCTCTTATTCGAAAACTATATAATGTACCTTAATGATCGATTTTTTGATAGAGGCAGAATATATTTCAAAAAAGGATATCAAAGTGGGCATTTTGAACAGAATTTTCCGAAGCGATTATTTTAGGAACGAAAAATATTGTCCAAACTGCTTATTTTCTGACTCATTTTTAAATTCATTTTTGCTCTCAAACGCATCCAATTGGTAGATTCTCTTATTCAGAAACTATATAATGCACCGTAATGATCGATTTTTTGATAGAGGTAGAATATATTTCAAAAAATGATGTCAAAGTGGGCATTTTGAACAGAATTTCCCGAAGCGATCGAGTTAGAAACGAAAAATATTGCCCAAACTGCTTATTTTCTGACTCATTTTTAAATTCATTTTTGCTCTCAAACGCATCCAATTGGTAGATTCTCTTATTCAGAAACTATATAATGCACCGTAATGATCGATTTTTTGATAGAGGTAGAATATATTTCAAAAAATGATGTCAAAGTGGACATTTTGAACAGAATTTACCGAAGCGATTGTGTTAGAAATCAAAAATACTGTTCTACTGAGAAAATAATTGTTTATAAATCAAGTTTTAATTAATTGAACGAAAAATAAAAACACAGATCGCTTATAAATCTCTTCAAAAATCACGTCAGCGAGTTTTATATTTTTCTATTAAAAAGGAAAATTTCAAGTTGTTCAGCATGGAAATGTATTTTTTTTAATACCGCCTTAACATGATTCTGATAAAACCAGCTATTATATAAAAATGAAATAAAAACTCGTCAAAAGCGGTAAGATAAAATTATTAAAGTGGGTTTATCTCTAATCATGATTTAGTTTTTGTTGGTGAAAGTAGTATTCTTAACTTCGATATCTACCTCTGCCTGTAGGCCGGGCCGGCAGGGATTTTTTTAATATTATCCTAATCTGTTTATGATGAACTTAATTCGGTACTGACAATAAAGGCAGTGCATAGTTAAACTTCATTTGGAATTTCATGAAACTAAATTCAGCGTAGTAATAACCTTTATTTCAACAGTGTAGCTAAAACAAAACCTTTGTTCAAAGTTTAAATTTGGCGTTGTGCTAAGTGCGCTTAAAATTCAAGTCTCAAAGTTGCAACCGCCGCCTTGGTCAGTGCCGCGTTTTTCCAGATAGGTGTTTATTTAACTTTTAAAGTCACTCGAGGCGTATTGAGAGATACAATCAATGCAAACTATCGCGAATCCCACAGTATTTATGCGATTCATTCTAATTAAATCTTTCGAGGGCGATGCCCTTAAAAACGGACACCTAATTTTAATTCCAAAACAGGCAAACAGTACCAAGAATATTTAATTAAAATTTTCCTTTTATCATGTACGTGAAAATAAGCAAGTTCGCATTTCTAATAAATTCGTTCATAAAATCTGGTGTCAGTTCATTATTTCATAAGTTTATAAATAGAATTACTCCGTGCCGGAAAGGATTAAGTGGTCGCAGGACTCTTAAAGCTTCAAATTTAAGAAATTTTAATTTTTTTAGATATTAAACTCCTATCTTTTCTGAATATTTTGATATAATTGTTTCCTTGAAATTCCCTAGAACAGAAGTTCTGGCTTTTAGAATTATACCCGCTCAATAGCTGAAGCTGCGTTTCCGAAACTTTAAAGTAATTATTTCCCAAATGGCGTTTTTTGGGCATAACACGCAGGATACTTCAAAAACTTCTGAATATTTTTTCATGAAATTTTCAAAACATATATTTCATGTTAGTCTGTATAAACTGAACCTAAAATTTCCTTTTTATTGTTCAAAAAAATATTTTTTTAGGTGATTTTACTGTTGAAATTTTCAAAATTTTGTATTAGCTAAATGCAACATTGCATTAAAAATATAAAAATGCTTTAAATACAAATTTATTTAAGTTCAGGGAAATTATTACAATCTGAAGTAAGCACCAAAATTTTCATTCTAGTTGCAATATATATTTTGTAATCCTGCGCGTAAACTGTTATGCCAATTTTTTGCTCGAAAAATGTCTAACAGTTTCGAGCCCCCTATAAATATTAATTCTGTATCTTGCAATTTTTAAATACATGAAACGAAAGAACATACTTATATCTTTCATCATAATTAAAATTGTGTTTAAAATTATATATATTTTAAGACATTAAATGTTGAAAATGGTCTTTTTTTCATTTTTTCCTCTTTTTAGAGTCCCGAGACCCCTTAAATTAGTATTTATTTTTAACAATTTGACGTTTATTGTTTTTATACTGTTACTGGACATTACATATCATTAAAAGTTGTTAACTAGGCATAGAGTACGTTGCCCCTGTCCATGTCCAAACTGACCGTACCTTTAAGGGTTAATATCTCGGCTAATTACCCATGACTTTTTTCGAAAATCACTATCAACAATGCTTTTATTCTTCTGCAACGATAGGTATATTCAGCGATGCTCAACAATTTTAATGAATGCCCGTAAATCGAAATTTGTGTATAACAGAAAAATGCTAATTACTCAAAAACTATGTGACCTAGGGTAATCGCTATAATTTTCCGGCAAGGTTTATATTAACGTCTACTACCTCTATTTTTTTTCATAATTTTAGTTTCAGTAGATTCGGAGGTAGATAGGGGGGGGGGAACATATTTTTGCGCTACATTTTCAACAATATCTTTGAAAATATAATACATAAAATTAAAAGGAATGTATTTTTGAGTTCAGCGTTACAAAAGCTTTCACAAGATACCCCACATGATATAGAAAGAAAAGTCTGTTTTTTCAACTAGCATAATTAGCCGTTCTACTTTTTTACTAAATATATTTATGAATGTTTATTAATCTGAAAATATGTGAGTCAATGGCCTTTATTACGTCCCAGAATTTGAACTTTCCACGTTCCATAGTTTACGAGTAAAATGGCTGTGACAGACAGACACAGGAGTGATCTTATAATGGTTCCGTTTTTACTTTTTAAGTACGGAACCCTAAAAAAGAATGCAAATTTATTCTGTAAAGCCACGGTAAAATAGGGCGATGGAAAAAAAAAATGTTTAGGGCTAATTCCATGAAATCTTGTCATGTCTGTCACATACTAAGATTTTCGGCTACCAGTATTTTAAAACGGAAAATGTGACTTATTTTATCCGAGATATCTCATCAATTGATTAACGCGAAGCAAACTTTTCGAAAATAACGGTGGCCAACAAGCATAGTGATTTTCAGCTGCGTGACAGACATGACAAGTTTTCATGGAATTAGCCTTAGATTTAAGAAAGATGTAAAAAATTGCTATAGTATCCACTGCAAGAAAAAATTTACTGAAATAGAAATGGGAAAGTTTATAACTTTTTCCATTTAAATATTACTACAATAGGTAAATAGAAACAGTGTAAAAGAAAGGACTAGAAAGTGTGAAAGCAGCAGTCTTAACACTTTCAGGGGCAGTGGTATGCTCATGAAACCACTTAATTTTAATTCCCAAACGCCACAATGGCTTCAGAATTTTGTGAAAATCTTTTCCATTTAATATGTATGTGAAATATACCCTTTTTCTTATTTCCAAATAAATTTCTTAGTAAATTCCGGTGTCAGTCATTTATTTCAGCATTTTAGTACTGAAAGTTCTTTGCCACTGAAAGAGATGAAGAAGATAACGATTAGTTAAGTGCACATGCGGCTGCAAAAGAACATAGCATTGATTGAAAAACTTTTGGAAGGTATGTAGACAAATTTCACCAGCATGAATACAGTGAGATGAAGCCAAACTATGTGAGAATTAAAGTTGTCAGGTCGAGTGTCTCAAAAAGTAGGAAATGGAGACAAAAAAAAAAAGTCCTTCCGGCCAGTGCCGGGAAGAAGAGGTAGTTTCATATTCCTTATTTCAAAAAAGCCAACTTATATTATTCAAACACACGAAGCTCAATTTAGTGGAAACCGAATATAGAAGATTCAATACTAATTTTTATCAATACTAAATCGTTATGAATGAGAATTTCGAGAAATTAGTCGGCTTTATCCAAGCTGCTTTTATTTAAAGTAACTTATATTTGGCTGCCAAATTCGGTGATTTCTTAAAGTGCCTGACATTTTAAGACAACATGGTGGATGAGGCTAACCAGTGAACTTGGTCGAGACCTTAGTAATTGCTGTGCACATGCTCACTCACATCGGAATCGGTTGATATATACGAGTGCTGTCGCTGGCAAAAAATCAAATTTTTCAAAATGTCACCCATATTAGAAATTGAAACTGCTATATCTGAGCCATTTTTTAAGATAAAAACAAACAAAAAATGCTCCTGAATCCTTATATCAAGGTCAAATACTTAAGAAAGAAACCTTTTTCAATTTCTAATTTTTTTGCACCTCACTATAAATATATATATATTTTTTAATTTAATGGTCGCCATTTTGAAACAAGATGGCTGATGAATCTGGCCAGCGAACTTGGTCGATGTGTTGATGTATACTATCCACATGCCTTCTTACATCGAAATAAGCGAATACGTGTGTTATCGCGTGACAAATACAAGATCGTTTCAAAATGTTAGCCATACTAGAAATTCAAAATGCTATAATTCAACCATTTTTTAAGATATAAACAAAATAACAAATTTTCAGAAACAAAAATTGCTCCGGAATCTTTGTATCAAGGCCAAACACATAAAAAAATCTTTTTCATTTTCCAATTTTTTAATACCTCATTTTAAATTTAATTTTTTTTTTAACATGGCAACCCTTTTGAAACAAGATGGCGAATGAAGCTGGCCAACGAACTCGGTCGAGACGTTGGTATGTACTATGTATAAACGAAGTTACATCCAAATCGGTTCATAAATACGCGTTTTATCGCGTGACAAAATTCGGGACGTTTCAAAATGTCAGCCACGCTAGAAATTCAAAATGCTATCACTCAGCCATTTTTTAAGATATAGACGTAACAAAAACTGCTCCGGAATCTTTGTATAAAGGTCAAATACATAAGGAAAAAATATGTTTCCATTTTCAATTTTTTGGTACCACATTTCAAATTTAAAATTTTTAAAAAAAATTTAAATGGCCGCCATTTTGAAACAAAATGGCGGATGAAGCTGGCCAACGAACTCGGCCGAGACATTTGTATGTACTATGTACACACCGAATCCCATACAAATCGGTTCATAAATACGAGAGTTACAGTGTGACAAATGTCAGATATATATATATATCAATTTTGAACGGAGGGTGGTTTCGGGGCCTGGGGGTCATGATCGCTGAAAATATACCAAAATTTTTTGAAATCGCTTTCCTCCGAACGACTGCAATAGGTAGCTTTTTGTAATGAAAGCTACCTAAAAGCGGAACAGTCGCTATAAATTCCGGGCATAATAATACATGAATCCCTATGAAAACGGAACCTGTCTCTAACGAAATACTGTCTTAAATGTTAAAATTTCATTTTCCCTGCAGGACAACTATACCTGCTCAAGCGAAATTCTGTTTAAAACAAAATTTTTCTCCTCTGACTAGCGATTGCGTCTAAACAGGTTTGTTTAAACATCATATTTTCAATTTTTTTTTTTTTTAATAATTGAAGCATGTAGCATAAAGTTATATTTCATTTTTTAAACAGATTTTATTTTTCTTTACAAATATTTCAATATAAAACAAAATGGGTCAAGCTTCCCATATAGTGGGTCAACCCTCCTATATGTGGGGAGCCTTGACCCATTATTTTCTCATAGTTAAAATTGATCATTTTTCAAATTTCTTATATATTACACTTATGTAGCAATTTTATTTTAATAACTGATTGTATAACGAATAAAAGGATATATAAAACTTTATTCAACGTTCAATATTTAAAAGATTAAAAATCATTTTGTAAAAAGTGGTCAACTCTCCCTAGTCTCCCCTAAACTAAAAGTTATGGTCCTAATGTAGCATAGGCATCTTTTAACTAATTTCTAGAAGTATAAATTTAAGAAGCAGTTTAGGATGGTTGCATTACATACAGATATTTAAAAAACGTTACCTTAATTTTAGAAATAACACGGATGCCTCAAAACGGTACTTTTTGTGTTCTCTAAAGTTTTCCTCATTGAATATGTTCTTGGCCTATTAGTGGTGAATAAATTGAATCCAAAATAAAAATAATGTTTAAGTTACCACTAGATGACATTACTTTGCAGGATTTTAAGTGTCAGTTACTGGTTAGGTTTCAATAATTGGAGGTTTCAATCTATAACATTTTGATAGCATGACGCACGTATTAGGTATATATATATACATGGTGTGTTCAAAGTTTCAAGACTGGTCCTGGAATACAAAACTGATTAAACATTTTTGTACAGCGAACTGAAATTCTTCGAAATATGACCCTTGGGCTTTCGAAGAATTTCAGTTCGCTGTACAAAAATGTTTAATCAGTTTTGTATTCCAGGACCAGTCTTGAAACTTTGAACACACCATGTATATATATATACCTAATACGTGCGTCATGCTATCAAAATGTTGTAGATTGAAACCTCCAATTATTGAAACCTAACCAGTAACTGACACTTAAAATCCTGCAAAGTAATGTCATCTAGTGGTAACTTAAACATTATTTTTATTTTGGATTCAATTTATTCACCACTAGTAGGCCAAGAACATATTCAATGAGGAAGAAACTTTAGAGAACACAAAAAGTACCGTTTTGAGGCATCCGTGTTATTTCTAAAATTAAGGTAACGTTTTTTAAATATCTGTATGTAATGCAACCATCCTAAACTACTTCTTAAATTTATACTTCTAGAAATTAGTTAAAAGATGCCTATGCTACATTAGGACCATAACTTTTAGTTTAGGGGAGACTAGGGAGAGTTGACCACTTTTTACAAAATGATTTTTAATCTTTTAAATATTGAACGTTGAATAAAGTTTTATATATCCTTTCATTCGTTATACAATCAGTTTTCCCATTGTTCATAGTCTCTCTGGAAGGCTTCGCGCGCTAGGCTGTTAAGGGACCTCGTCGAAGCTGTAATCGTGTCGAATTGCTTCTTTTTCAGGGTTTTCTTGATCCGGAGGAATTAAAAAAAAAGTCGCTGGGAGCGAGGTCGGGACTGTAGGGAGGCTTGAGGCAGTATTGCCACGTTAAACTTAGGTAAAACTTTGGCGGTTGCGAGCGACGTGTGAGAGGGCGCATTGTTGTGGTGAACAATTGAATCTTCTCTGGTGTCTGAGCAGACGCGACGGGTTAGGTCGGTTTTACGCTGGAATGCAGTGCCATTTGAAGGATAGAGTCAGACGCGCCCGCCCAGACATCGGAGACTATTGGATTGTTCACCACGATAATGCGCCCTCTCACACGCCGTTCCCCGTTGCCGAAGTTTTGGCTAAGTTTAATGTGGCAATGCTGCCGCAAGCCCCCTACACCCCCCCGACCTTGCTCCCAACGACTTTTTTGTTCCCCCCAGATCAAGAAAGACCTGAAAGGAAAGAGATTCGACACGATTCCAGCGATCCAGGCAACTTCGACGAGGTTTCTTAACAGCCTTTCGCGCGAAGACTTCCAAGAAGCCTATGAATAATGGAACAAACGGTGGCAGCGGTGTGTTGATGCCTAAAGGTCATATTTCGAAGAATTTTAGTTCACTGTACAAAAATGTTTAATAAATTTTGAATTATCAGACCAGTCTTGAAACTTTTGAACACACCCTGTAATCTTGTAATTCAGGCATGCTTGCCTCATTTCATGCATTACGGTTTGAATTATTCATAAGCTTTCTTCAATATTGTGGGAAATCCCTTATCCAGCTACTTTTAAAGAGCAACTTAAATTCAGTTCTCACTATCACTGATATTTTTCTGAACTTTCATTTCATTCAATTAGTCTTTTTATACTAGTTGCTCTACCAAATCTCTACTCTTGAGTACCAAATCATTAAAAAAGAAAATCTTTTGTGTCGTTTGCGCACGCTCGGTTACAAATTATTTCATACAAGTGTTCATAATTCATTCAATATTTAATATACAGGGTGGTGCAAAAATAGTGGGATAAACATTACGGGGTTATACAGCTCACTAAAACTAACATTTTTTTTTTTTTTTTTTTTTTTTTTTTTTTTTTGTAAAGCTGGGACGCAACCCACCTTTTTTAGAAATAATTAGAGTATTTCACTCCAAGTGGAACCTAGATTTGTGTTCATAACTTGAACGGTAATGAAGATATTTTGCCGATATTTTAAACAGTCTTACTTAACTTCGAGTGAAATGTGATAGATATCACTTTAAGTACACTGTGATTGTCTCAGTGATCCTTAAGTACCGTAAGCTACATTCAAATTACATAGTGTCTAGGTGACTGTTTGAATGAAACTGAACAATGAAAATATTTTATAAATGTTTTCAACAGACATACTTTTATTTCTGAGAAATGTGATAAAGTCGCAAGAATTGCTGAGAATAGCCCCGATCTGCGTCCAAACAACACTAACCTAGATATTTCGTAATTTGGAATGTAGCTCACGATGCATATAGATCACCGAGACAATTAAATACAGTACACTTAAGGTGATATCCATCACATTTCACTCGAAGTTATCACTTTAAGTGCACTGTAATTGTCTCGGTGATCCTTAAGTACCGTAAGCTACATTCCAAATTACAAAGTGTTCAGGTGACTGTTTGAATGAAACTGAACAATGAAAATATTTTACCAATGTTTTCAACAGACATACTTTTATTTCTGAGAAACGTGATAAAGTCGCAAGAATTGCTGAGAATAGCCCCGATCTGCGTCTAAACACTAACCATTTCGTAATTTGGAATGTAGCTCACGACACATATAGATCACCGAGACAATTAAATACAGTGCACTTAAGGTGATATCCATCACATTTCATTCTAAGTTAAGTAAGTCTGTTGAAAATATCGACAAACTATCCGCATTACCCAAATCTAGGTTAGACTTTGAGTAAGACACTGTAAATATTTCTAAAAAAAAGTGGCTTGCTTTACTATATAAAAAAATATTTGTTTTAGTGAGCTGTATAGCCCCTTAAAGTTACTCTATTTTTGAATCACCCTGTATTTATATTCTTATTGTATTATGTAGTTTCTATTGTATTTTGAAAGTTTCCTGAAAGTGGCGTTAAATTTGGCTAAAAACCTTGCATACTATAAACAGGGGTGCACAGGCGACAATTTTTAATTCTATTTCGCACCACTTTTTCAAAACAAAAATCTTTTAAATACGCTTTGACAACATTTGCAAGAGAAATATACTACAAAATGTTTTTTTAAATAATGGTGCGAATAGAATATAAAAATAGTCGCCTGTGGCAGCCCTGTATAAACAAAAGACATGCGAACATTTCTTAAAATTTTTAAAGAAACCTTTATATCTTTATAAATATACATGATATACTTACACAAATAAACACAAATGTGCGCAATATCCACATAGTTGTGTGTTGCAGCTGCAGATCATTCCGAACATTTTAAGTTACATGGTGATTATATATATTATTTTTTTCCTTAATTTCTTGCCGATCCGCCGATAGCCCTTTTGATTTCTTTATATTTCTAGTTTCTTTATATTCCATAAATTCCAAAAGAATGTGTCGAGTATTTCTTTAGATATTCGACAAAACATGTAAAATCGTAAGTGTATGGAACTTGTAAAATGTCACCCATTTTATCCGTTTGTATGAAACTTTTCTGACACAATAAACCTACTAAGATAGAATAGTAGGGGTTGGGGGAAAAATTCCGATTAGACAGGTTTTTACCAGTCTATATAGGCTCTTACAAAGTACAGCATCGCTTATTGTACTATAATTAATTTTGTTATGTTTAATGTTTGAGACAGGATTACGTTATGTACAGGTTCCGTTTACGTAGGTTTTAGTGCATCCGATATATACAGATAAACCTGATAATACGGAATGTCAAGGAACGGGATAAAAATATAGATTTAGACAGATTTTTGTCTTAGTAAGTACACAATCGTATTTTTTTAAGTTAAATTTTTATTTATTTACTTTTATTATTACAGCCAGGACCATGACGTTTTAAGTTTAAGGTAATTTTTCTTTATATAGAGGTTCTGTTTCGAAAGGTTTTATTCTATTAGTTTTATTAAGAAGTAAAAATGAAAGTGAAATATTCTTTGAAGATGAATAGTGCTCTTTCTCCCTGTTACTTTACTTTCGGAAATTCTGGTTCTTTTTAAGTTTGAAATTTAACATGGGATTTACACGTGATTTTTTAAAAGAATTTTGTATGTCGAAACATTTCCCTATTTTGAGAGAAAGGTAATTTGCAACACAATTTTACATTAAGTTTACCAAATGTAATCGAAGGGAATATTAGGCAATTATGTCAAAAATATAAAAAAAATCTGAAATCTTAGTTTACAAATCGCCTGTCGTTTGTAATATAATTCAAACCCTTCAATGAATGTCATCAAAATCTTATTTGTGTTCCAGTAAACGATCTATAAAATTAACATACTTGATCAACGAACTCATCCAGGATACTTGCAGGATCAATGAAATGTCTCAATTAAGTTTGAATTGGTTACAAAGCTATATATAACCCTGGGACGAAATTCTTTAGTCGACTCTGTGTGCTTTGCTTCCAAATCTTTGAAAAGCAATTAAAAGGGTCAAAACTGACTACAGACCCTTTGGGGAAAAAAGTCCAAAGAAATAATTTACGACTTCACGTTACAGAATTTGAAAATGTGATCTGCACGGAGCCTTAGTTCGGAGTCGCTCGATCCGTCGATGTTGAATTTCCCATACGTATTCAAAGTGCAGGCGTTTCATGACTTGCTTAAAATTTGGAATAAAACGATGCCTGGCACATTTGTTCGATGTTCTCCGAGGTTGTGATCGATACGAACGCGGCACATCATCACCAATTTCTTTCTGTTGCGGAAACGGTTGTACCAATCGAACACATTTTTTACACACTGATTCTAATCCGTACACTTGTACATACATTGCATGAGTTTCCGTCGATTTCCCAAATTTTTAGCAAAACTTGATGTTCATGCGTTGCTCCATTGCATTGACATGACGACGTGTCACAATACCACTGTTCTTTGTTTAATCTCGTCCGTCCCAGCGGGAAAGTCTGTCTGAATAAAATTATTTCGATGACAGGAGGCGATTCTTTATATATCCCTGAATGGACATGTAAACGATCCCATCTTATCGGACCATTCGGTGAATCTTTTAACCCTTTAGTGCGCAGCTTTGCATATATGCAAACACTGTTTTGAATTTGATTTTTTCATTTATTCGGATATACCTGATTCACACCAGAAAATTAAAATAGCAATATTTGTTTTAATTAAAAAACCAACATTCCGTATTTAAATAAAACGAAATTAACCATTGAAACTTTCTGGTGTAAAGTCAGATTCTCTGAACTACGTAATTTCTAGAACGTATTCTATTATGTAAATTAAAGGGTTAAAGGTTAAGTTTTATAAAATAAACAATTATATAAAATAAGGTATTTGGAGACATACTTATTAAAGTATTTACTAATTTGCATTATTTTAGCATAAAACAACCCCACGACAATAGTTTTTACTTTTATTGCAGATGTGCAACAAAAGAAAAGATTGACGTTTTATATGAAAAATATATCTCTGATTTTTTTTTTTCATTATTTTTTCTGTGTTATAAACCTTTCAGAGTATCATATAATTTTTTCGAAACAAAATAAAAAGTCGCGCGGTTAAATGCACCTTGTATTTATATAAAATGCAAATCTTGTCATCACGATAACGTCCGAATAACTGAACTAATTTGCACCTAATTCGGAGTGTATAGATGTCAAAAATGTCTTGGATGACTTCATTAACCGAGCATGTAGCTTTTATAGTTCATGTATAGGGACACACAATAAAAAAACATGTAAAAAGTGGCATTACGATAACTTTCGAAACACTAAACCAATTTTAACTTAATTAGAATAGTGTGTTGATCTCTCTATTATCTTTCATGAGTTCGTTAATGAAGTATGTATCTTTTATAGTTCGTGCACAGGGACACACAAAAAACAAAAAGCATGCAAAATTTGTCAGCACGAAAACATACGAAATACTGGACGATTATATCCTAATTTCGACAGTGGGCTGTACTTGCAAGTATTTTCAATGAATTTGTTGATCAAGTATGTAGTTCTTATAGTTCATTTACAGGGACACACAAAGGAAAAACATGCAAAGCTTGTCATCACTTTAACGTCAAAAATACTGAACCGATTAGAAATTAATTGGGACAGTGTATAGATTTTCAAGTATCTTGGATGAGTACCTTAATAAACTATGTAACTGTTTACAGGGACAGACAAAATTTTTCAATAGAATCCATTGAATAGTTTGGGTTCAAGCCTTGTTTGAGTGTCGAAAATTTATTACAGCCTATGGGCGATTTTTAAACTATGATTTATGCAGATTAACTTTTTTATATAATTGCCTCATATTCACTCAATTACGTTTAGTAAGCCAAAAATCTCGCAAACAGCATTTCTTTTCCAAATAGTGAACTTAAAAGGATTGGGGGGGGGGGCAGTTTATTTAATTTGTATTAAATCTGATTACGCAACTTAAATTTAAAAAGAAAGAAATCGGCCGCTGATCTGCCGACAGCTGAAAGGACTTGTTCAACTTTTTTTCTAAAAATATTTTAATATAAAATAATTTTATTGCTCGTGTGACAGTATGCTGATGTTTCCTCTCAAGGACATTTTTTGTGAAGTTCCATGAACTATTTGAGAAATCCTAAACGTGCAGGAAAATAGCAGTTTAAGAAGCAGAACCTGTTTGTCTCATAACAATGTTTCGAAAGGGCCGTTTGCCATTTGTCACGAGAGAAGCCTTCTAGAAATATTTGCAAAGGAAAAAATAATTAGCTCTACCTAAGAAAATTAGGAAGATTCTTTTTAAAATTAAACATTGATCATCTCATTGTAAACTTTCCTCAATCTATCAATATCAAGAATTAAAAAAGAAAAACTTGTTATAGGTTGTAAACGGACTGCTTGTTTTCATTAATAAAATGCAAATCCTTCTCTCTTTATCTTTGTTTATATAAAAATAAATTTTGTTAAACTGATTTTCTGGTGGAAAATGTTTATATGGGATTCTTAAGGTTGGCCAAGACACAAAATCTCGAAAAATCAAACAAGCAAAAACATACATATTTTACTTTTTCATATCAAATAATACCAGTTTTTCAGTTATATGTTCTTAAAATTATTTTCAAGATTTTTTTTGTACTGACTGGAAATTTGCAAAATACGATTATCATACTAAAAAGTACTCATAAGAAAGGATTTTTTAAACTGTTAAATATTTTAAATAAATCGTTTTGCCAATCCTGAAGACAAATTAATAGTAATTCTTTTCTGCACTATAAAAAAAAAGCATGCAAAAAGAGCCATTCTTTGAAAAGGTATGTCAAATTTTATTAATAGTTAAGTTATTAAATTTTTTTAAATATAATTTTTTTCTTAATTATTTTACTCTTAAATTTGAAAAAACGTATAATTGTGTGTCTGTTAACACTAGAACTACCGGACAGTTGAGTCAAGTTTTATAAAAAATATTTCACACCAGAATTATCATTTAGAACAGTTTAACTTTATTATTTAACGTTTTTCTTCTTTGTATCTTTAAACTTATTTCATAATCAAATTTATGGTTTGAGTCGAAACATATTCATATGGCAGCCGTCAAAATGACGGTTCTAGTGTTAACTTAAGGAGACCTTGCACCTTAAAAGAATTGAAAGAAAAATGCGAAATTTTTTATCATTTCACACATTTTTATAACCCCGCTTAAATGTTATATATTTTCTAGGGCGTGAATGAGAGGAGAAATCTTTATACTAAACGTGATGCAAATATCACAATATCATACATTGATTATCAATTTATAACAATATTTATTTAACAATACACTATCATGTTACATCCAGTAAATTTAAGATGATATCACTTTAAAAAAATAATAAGATTTAGTATTTATGAACCATTCATCATTCAATTGAAGGTTAAGTATATCTCGGATAAATTTTCGGGTATAAAGTATCCGTTCTTACTCATGCCGGGGTTAAGAGTGGTATTAATAAAAAAAATTGACTTATTCACAGGAAAATCAGTTTTTTATAACAAATTTTGCTGCAAAAGTTTCATTTTAGAAAAAATAACAATAATATTAAAAGGCTTAACTACAAAAATTGTAAATGATTTTAGGACATTATATAATAGGTGCATGCATTAATAAAACATATTTAATAATAGGATAAGAATAATAAATGAAAAGAATTTCCTATTTAGAGTGGAGCAATTGCAATCCTTGTAGCAATCCGAATGTCAATCCTTGCCATTTCACTATAAATGAATAATAATGAACCCCATCAAGAAGAGCAACCCTTGTACGAGACGCTTAAGTTGCTCAGAATCAGTGATTATTCCTACTAGTAATATTCAATCGAAAGTTTTGCGCTATCAAAAAGGTTCTAGAAATCTTTGCAAAGAAAAAAAAAATTAGCTCTACCCAAGAAAATAGGAACATTCTTTTTAAAATTAAACACTGATCATCTAATAATAAAAAAAACCTTCCTCAATATCAATATCAGGAATTAAAAAATCCCTGCCGACTCTGCCTTCAAACGGAGGTAGATTTTGAAGTTGAGTACAGGGTGGTTATAATTAAACTTCCCCTATAAACAGCATCCTACAGCGTAAACGGGTGAACGGAATGCAACGAAATTTGGTATATAGACTATACATGAGATGCGCTCACGGAATTTTGAAAAAAAAAAAAATTAGTTACAAAATGTCCACCAGAGGGCGATTTTTACGGAAAAAACATGAAATTTAACACAAACGGCCAAAACAGCCGGTTTTACATTTATATTACTCATAATTCTTGTTCTGGATTGTTAATATTGTTTTTGTATTCCGTTTTGGTCGTTTATTGTGTTAAATTTAATGTTTTTTCCGGGAAAAGCGCCATCTGGTGGACATTTTGGAACTAATTTTCTTTTTCGAAATTCCGTGAGCGCATCTCGTGTATAGTCTATATACCAAATTTCATTGCATTCCGCTCACCCGTTTGCGCTGTAGGATGCTGTTTATAGAGGAAGTTTAATTATAACCACCCTGTACTAATTTCACCAACAAAAACTAAATCAAGATTAGAAATAAACTCAGTTAAACAATTTTATCTGCCGCTTTTGACGACTTTTTAATTTTATTTTCCTTTAAGAGCTGGTTTTATAAGAATCATGTGAATACGATAATTTTTTCTTCAACTCATTTATTTTTAAATTTGTTTTTACTGTAAGAGTTGGTCCTATCAAAAACTTGTAAATATAAAAAGTTTTAGATAATATTAAAAAATTTTATAATAAATTTTAGTGGATTTTATATCTTGTGAATTGACGAAGCTATGGTTTTTTTTTCTTCACACCCACCTCCCTTTTTTTCTTTTTTATTTTTATTTTAATTTCTGCTGCAAGAGTTGCTCCTATCAAAAACTTGTCAAAGTAAAAGTTGTAGATAACATAAAGAAGATTATAATAAATTTAACTGTATTTTATATCTTGAGAATTGACGAAGTTATGAATTTTTTTCTTCCCAAACTCCTATTTTTTTTTGCCACCGAGGCCATTTTTAATGATATCAAAATTTGTACCCCTTTTCCTCGAAGTAATAATAACTTTAAACTGACTTGATATGTATTAAGAAGTTATGGGGTTTTTTTTTTCGGTTTTCACAAAACCCTTCCCTATTGCCACCCCCTTGATCCGATTTCCCCCATTAACGAACTTGACCGAGCTTTTCTGCCCCATGATTTTAGGTATCAGTTTGGAAGAGATTTGTGCAGAATTATGGAAGTTATCGTGCAGAATTATGGAAGTTATCGTGGCCATAAAAAAGTAATATATATTTTTTATATAGATAGATAAAGTTTTGAACTGAGGGTGGTTTTCGGTTCTAGGGGTCATGATCGGCATAGATCTGCAAAAAAATTTCAGTAATTCTAACATAGGGGAGAATGTTATAGGTAGCATTTCTTACGAAATCCTACCCAAAAAGAAAAGCTTGTTATATGTTGTAAACAGGATGCTTATTTTCTATAATAAAATGCAAATTCTTCTCTCTTCAACTTTATATAAAACCAGGGCTTAATTTGCGCCGGAGCCCACCGGAGCTGAGCTCCGGTACTTCTCTGTTTTCAGTAAATATTTAAATATTGGTCGGAATTCACCGGAGCTCATAAATGTAGGGCTCCGGAGCCCAAAGCAACAGCGCTTTTTTTTTTTTTTTTTTAATGAACGCTGCCCATTTTAAGGCTCTGCTCTGCACATTTACGAAGTCACTTTCATTTATAAGTAGTTATAATTAACATGCATTGTTATTCTGATAGAAAGCAATCGAGCAGTGTTTCCCCCTTTTTGTATAAACGTATTGAATATTTCCGATAACGGTGTCAAATTTTTAATTTAATCTGATTTTCATGGACTCACCACAAAAGATTGTTAAGCGGAAGGAATCGATTATAGTTTCAAATATGCACCTTTTATAGGAAATTGAAAAACGCTGTTCCATTCTTCAACATATAAATATTAATTTCTATAAATTTCATTCACTTTTCCATGAAAAGGCACAACTGGCGAACTATTCCTTTTTTGCGTTAGCGCTATTTCCGAATCATAATCCTTACCATATTTAATCCCAGAATTCTACAATTAATTAACATTAAAATTACGCAAAGATTTCTTTTCGGAAGGAGTGATAACTAAAAAGTGGATTAGTTGACAGCTAAGTATATTAAATAATTATGCATTATAAGTGTATGCTGATAGATATTCAAAATTATTTTGCTAAAGAAGAAAAATGCTTTAAATTTTGCAAATAATGTATGAAATATAAATATGCGGATTGGAGTGACGGGGGGGGGGGGGGCATGCTACGGTTGTAGTACTGCAGAATATTAGGGCTCCGGTACTTTTTTTTTTTGTTAGAAATTAAGCCCTGTATATAAAACTAATTGTTAAACTAATTTTTAAGGGGAAAGGTGTTTATATAGAATTCTTAAGGTGGTCCAAGACACAGAATCTCAAACACATACATATTTTACTTTTTCATCTTAAATAATACGAGCTTTTCAGTTATATGTTAATTTTTTTTTCGTCTTGACAGAGAATTTCCATTACAAATACATTAAACAAAAATTTGTGTTTTAAAAAACCGGTAATAAAAGATTAAAAATTCTGTTTAAAACGCTCGTCGTGAAGGGAATTAACTTTCATAAAACAAAATGTTTTCATATAAAAATTCACGATAAGAAAACAAGTAAATAAAAACGATATAACAGACGAAGCTGACGATGAATGGAGTTTTAAAATAACGAAAGGAGAAACTTCACAAAGAAGGGAGAAGAGGTAGAAGGAGATTGAGATGAGAAAGTGAAAGATTATTCTCTCCTCTTAATCCCACATATTCAAAGCGGATACAGGAAGTTTAACATCGATTAGTTTTGAATATATATTGCTGAGGATTGCGATACATTATTGATATATTATTAGGGATTTGCATAGTCAAATATGAAAGAAATTTTTGTTAATGTTAAATACATTATATTTATTACTGCAAGTAGACAGGGATGACTTAATGTGGACGATATTAAGCTCTTCCTCGGGAACACAAAATCTGAAAAGCAAAAAAAAAAACCAGATACATAATTAAAAAATTGCAGCTACTTTGAAAGTTAAATCTTATCTGCTTCTTCATGAATGCCAAAAGCGTTTCTTCATTATATCTTACATTATTTTTAAGAAAGAAAATGGTCTCAGAAAACATATTGGATCGTAATTAAAACCTGGAGAAAAATAGATTTCTTATATACTCATGTTTGGAGTATCACAGTTGAGGTTTATTATAACAGAGTGAAAAATGTCCAGACCATTGTTACTGTCGTAGTAACAAAAAAAGGTTAAAATAATCGAAAATACTAGACGGCAATGTAAAACTTTTACACTTATTCCAAGTAAAATGACAGATAAGACTATTTTATGCATTAAAATGATCTTTAATCCTTTATGAAAATCTTTAAAAAATACGCATTGGAATAAGTCTATATTTACTACGAGTAATTCAATTCACTTTTGATGCAATATAATCACGTAACCTGAATCCATCATGTATTCCATATATCTATCAATAACATATTGCATGTTCTAATCTACTCTCCGACGCATGCAAATTGAAACGCAACAGTAAACCTTGAATTCTGAACGGAACGTTACAAAATGACACAAGGTCTTAGGATAGTGTAACTAATTACATATTCAGATGAGTATCATATTGTAAAAGTTCAAGCTTAGACAGAATAAAACAGGTGCTAGGTTAAATATAAATCAGAGAAAAAAACAGTTGACATTTAAAAAAAAAAAAAATGAGACTAAAAATAACTGCGCAAAATAAAATTTTTTTTTAAATTTTCATAGACAGAATTAAATGAATAAAAAATATGCCATTTAAAAATAAAATGAATATTTTTTAAATGGTAAGACATTTATTATACAAACACAGTAGCATTTTAAAATGAAACTATTTAGTATTAATCTATACAATATGATATTGAATCAAAGTTATGAAATTTAACTGCTGAATTCTGATCTTCTGTTCAGCACTCGCGTACTCCACACTACTGCGATTTGGGATTCCGCAATTTCAAGTGCGTATAACTTTGTTGGTAGTATAGTAATAACTAAATATAACACACGATTCCTATATTAAATTTATTATGGAACTGAATTATGACTTTTTTTTTTATCAAAAAATTCGTTTTGTTAAAGGAAAATACAAATTAATGAAAATGTTTTTTCAAGAATTGCCAACATTTGAAATTTTATTCGGTGCGAATTCGCACCAGTGTGTTCACGGGTTAAATTTTGGAAATACACAATGCATTTAATGAACAAATATTTACTCAATATTGGTGAAAGTGTGAAGTAATTGAACTATTTCTAATTAAACACTAACTTTGAAAGTATTTCAATTTGAACAAAATTGGATATGTTCATAATAAAATGGGATTATGTCCATAACATTTACACTAAATTTAAAACATTTTCAATGCTATCCCTTTCAATGCAATTCAAATATTGGAATTACATTATAAATACACTGGTAGACATAGTCTAAGGACGATACACAAATGGCCGTGTACCATTAAAAGCTAGTATGATTACTGTCTTACAGAAAATATTGGTGTTGCAAGAGTAACAATACGTGAAAGAAGAGTTTTTCTGTAACAAAGTAGAGAAAGGATTACAATAGACTGTTATTGGAAAAAGTGCATATTACCCATAAGGCATTGCATATGAGCATAACTGCCAACCTCTCGTTATATTTCCGTAAAATGTTGGTTAATTTGATCAAAGTTAAACACGTTTCGAAGCAGGTTTTTTTTTTTATGAAATCAAATAAGATCTAATAGAAACAGGAAATTAAATCAATAATACATCAAATATTTTTTCTGCTTTTAAACATGTTTAATTTGAATCAAACTAACCCACATTTCACGGAAGAACAGTCGAAGGATGGCAAACATGTACGTGCCCTGCTTATCATGCTGCTACCTACGATTTTGTGGCTGTCACCAGTGGTAATGACACACGCCCAGGTTTTGTCCAACGGTGTATTTTCAAAGACAACGATTATTTTTTTTTTTCCGATCAGTATCAATTTATACCTATGGTAAAAATATTTCCAAATGTACATACGGCACGATTCTGAGATATGTATAAATTAAGGGCAATTATTATTGGCTAAAATATATAAATTATTGGCATTATAATTATTATCCAATTGCTGGCAAATCCTCTTAACTCTCGTAAAAATTTAGTTAAAATATAGAAGTTGGTAAAAAAATTTCTAGTTAAAGGCACTGTATGAATGGTATGTGTATATATTCCTTACTACATTTAAAACTCGAATCTCATTAACATATTCTAAATGAAATATTGTTTGTGTATAAGTCTTAATTATTTATCCGATGGTTCAGTGGTTCAAATAAAAATGTTCTGACTGCTTTTCTCAGTGAAATATCTTTATATTATTAAAAAGGTATACATATATCAAGACAATAAATACAATTAAATACAATAAACCCAACTGGAGTGAAAAATTAGCCGGGGCCAGGACTCTAACCTGGGTCGACAGCGTACCGTGGTGTTGATCTAACCGATAAGCTACCCTGGCCGATGTCCTAGCCTGGCAATTTCTCACTAATAAACAGAGTTGGGGAACGTCACCAGCCAGGGTAGCTTAGCGGTTAGAGCAACAGTACGTTACGCTGTCGACCCAGATTAGAATCTTGCCCCGGCTAATTTTTCACTCCAGTTGGGTTTATTGTATTTAATTTTATTTACTGTGTGTTAATATATGCATACCTTTAATAATTAAAAATGGAATTCAGACTAACTTACGTGCATTAATTTATAATATTTTTTAAGTATTTATTTGCAATTTTAAAAAAGTATTTTACCCTTATCACTATAAATTCTCTCGAATAATTGGAATTTCATGATGGTGAGCGATAAAATTAATCAAATTATGAGTTTTCAATGCGCTCAAAAATAATTTTAGCTGAAAGACTAGTGATTTGAAGGTATTGTTATACAAAATTCCAGCCATCTTCAGCAGATAAAAATTTCTTTCAACTTTTTGGGACACCCTTCATAAGTATGCATCACAATCCCCATTCCGACCAGTGGATAGACAGTGAAAGCAAGTTATACTTTTTTGAAATAATATTTATTTGAATACTATTGAAGTTGAAAATTGTTTCTTTTTTTTTTACATTTTTTCGACGATTGAAAGATACAACAGACAAGTGTAAAAATAAACATTAATAGTATCTAGGTGCTTATATTCACAATGGGAGCAAAGAGAAATTCCATAGAAAATAATATTGCTAATGGGGAAAAAAATATCAGATCTAAAAATGAAAACAAACTTCAAAATTAATTCAAGTTGATTAATTGAAGTGATATTTAAAAGATCCCGAATTAAAAAATAAAAGAAAAATTATTCGAAAGTGGATGTATGAAGCATTAATTTAAAGCACATATGTACCTTATGTATATGCTAGTCTAGTTCGGAAATCGTTGAAGTATCTCTTGAATGTCCAATGTTAATCAAACAGAAAATTTTCTATTACTTGCATAACATTTCGATTTCTCAAAAACAAAGAAGAAAAAGGTTAGGAAACCGGGAAAAAAAATGTCATTTTTTATTTTCTACAGACATTTTGTTTGTGTGATATAAGGTATACGTTCACAAGAAATAATGATAAAAAAGTAACTGAAAACAGTGTTTTTAAACTAGTATAAAATTCTATTGCAGTGCGAATAGAATTTTCCATTAAAATTTCCATAGTATTTCCTTCATGTGTGAAGTTGTTTTGGATTAAATTAATAATCGATTAAATGTTTTAAGTACAAATTAACTTTCTAAGTGTTAACTTTCTAAGTCCGTGTTTTGGTATGAAATGCTGTTTTTAGATATTAAAAAAATACTTAACTAGAAGTCTTGAAAGGTATTTTTTTATATATTCAATTAATAACTTAAACACGCCACTAATTGTATGCGGCAGAAATGCGTGTAATATATCCTGTGAAATTATAAGGCAGCTGCGCATTTACAAATAAAACTAAGCCATGTAAACAGTATACAATTTATTGTGCGATTAATAAGAAAATCAATTGAACCGGCTCAATGTGTCCACCATCCGATAGTGGACACAGATTTATTTCATCTGCCAGCGAAGGGGTTAATAATTAATTTAACTTTAGGAGTTGGAAACTTTAAAAATTTGCGTAATTCCTATGCATTTTTACAAACTAGGGGGCCTCTGCCACCCTGCTCGCTACACTTACCAACCCCCCGTGTGATTGTTTCCTGTTTCCATTCTGGATCGCTTCGCGCTCCCTTATTTCCTATGCATTCAGTTTTTAGATTCCAAACGCAGATGACCCCTCCCTCCCTTTCTCATTAGTTAATGGAAATTATCTTATTTCTGTAAAAATTACTTTTGCCATCGACCCTCCAAAAAACAGAAGTCTATAGAAATGCAAAAGATTCTTCCCTTTCCCCGCCCATCTTATCTAAATTCTCTACTTTCATGGTTTTTGCCGAGCACAATTCCCGCCAAGAAAAGACAAAGCTCTGACCAATCAGATGAGTTTCGCGGTATCTGCGCAGATTTTCATTGGTCCATTTCCAAATCTTTTGGCCCATTTCTAAATCGTTACTTCTATACACACCACACACACATACAGGGTGTCCCAGATGTAATGGGACAAATTTTAAGGGGAGGTAGGGGACATCGCAAGGATTCAGATTTGCATAGCAACCCAGGGTCGGAAACGCTTTCCTGTCGCGGTAGTGACGACACAAAACACAAGAAAGAAAGAACACGAAAAGGGAGAGAAAACATGTTTATTATTCTTAGTGCTGAAAAAATCCCGGGACAATGCTGGAAAGTGTTGAGGAACTTGTTGCACGCATCGTGGCAGCTGCTGGGGAAGTCCGGAGCACTCCCAGTATTTTCGAGACCATTAGATCTTCCATACGCCGGAGATGCGCTTCCATGCATCACGGCCCGGGGTCGTAATTTCGAACACCTACTTTGATGACGATCGTTGTCCCTTTAATGTTCTTTATTCTCAGTTTTTTGATGTACTAAGTATAATAAACATGTTTCCTCCTCTTATTCGTATCCTGTCTTTGTGTTTTGTGTCGTCACTACCACGCCAGGAAAGCGTTTCCGACCCTGAGTTGCTATGCAAATCTGAATCTCCTTGTGATGTCCCCTACCTCCCCTTAAAGTTTGTCCCATTACTTCTGGGACACCCTGTATATATAGTGAGAGAGAAAGGATGATTTCGAAAGATAAAATACCAAAAAATCCAATCTCAATGAATAATCTTAATTCTTACAAAGAAACTTTATTAAGCTACACATTGCGCTAAAACCGTCGACATTTCTCATTTTACAGTCAAAATTTAGTACATCTTGAATTTATTAACCGACATTAGAAATACAAGTAAAATAGACATTTGCAATGTGTACCACTGATATGTGTAGAAGGGTGGAACTAAAAAACGAAGTTTTGAATTTTATATACTAAGTGATTATTTTTTCCTTTTTAACTACATAAAAAGAAAATATTTTTCCTTTAATTTTAAAATGATATTTTCCGGTTCCTCAAAGCATCCGATTTTCCATAAAAAATTAATAAAAGCCAAAAATTGCATGAAAAGTGTTTTAAAGCTTTTATATTGTAAAATTTATATTTTGCAAAATTAAATTAGTATGTGTTAATGCCCTAAAATAAAGAAAATAATTTAGTTTGAGTGCCATGGAAAAGATGGCCCCACTTTATTTGACTTTTGTAGAAGCCAGTGTAATGGGCGTCGGCTTTCATTGTCTCCGATTTGGCTACGACTCATAACAAGTTAGTCCGATTTAGCGTATGTTAACGGTTTCTTCGATTATTTTTCAATAAACAGTCGGTGTCAAATATGACAATGTCTGCTAATGTGCCTAAATCTAGAAAATTGTTGAAGTATTTCGCGAACTAAAACAATTAACATCAGAGTGTCATCTTTGGCGAGCATATGAAGATGTTATGAAACATTATTTATGGGTTTCAATTTAACTTAAAATTTGCCATCTGAAACGCACTCTTTTCGAAATATCTAAAGCTGTTGCTGATACAATCAAAAGTACATTGCTGAGACCTTCAATTCCATTGGTTTGTGATACACAAATCATAAAAAATGATTAGACTATGGTGAGAAATGTCAAAATTTGAAGAAAAATATTGAGATTAGAAAGAATAATCATACATCCAATATAAAATTGCAAAATGTAGGTAATCGTGCAAAAAGCATTTTTTAAAATACTTTAAACTACATAAAACAGATTTTAAATTCATAAACATTAAATATTTTTACTAAAAGTAATTAATCACATTTAAAAAAAAAAAAAATTATATCGATTCCATCAATTCATTTTTTTCTATGTGTTTAAATATTTGAAATCTGCAAGGAAAACAAAACATTGTCCGGGAATACACTGTATTTTCTGTTTAAAGTAAATAGTTTTACATTAAAATTAACGAATTTTAATGACCTTATCGTATTTATTATTATTATAACAAATAACTTTAATCATACATTAACATATGCGCCCTTAAATTTAGTTACTCAAAAACTTTGTTAATTTTGACTGAGTTTATTCTTTTAAAAACTGCTTTCTCCCATAATACGTCTCGCATCTTTGCAATGCACCAAAAACCGCTTCATGTGTATTTTCTTCTAACTATAATCCGCGTCGGATTGTTTCAAATGATTTTAGCATTTCATCAAACGAAGTTTTGTTAATTTCTGCATCATGATCCTTTCCATCATCATCATATTCGTCTTCATCGCAATTCATTGCTGTATTGTTTTTATTTTTCACACTGTCGAAAATATCCAATTCGGATAGTATTTCCGAGGTCTCAATTTCAGAATTAAGTGAAATACAATCATCAATCAGTACATCACGGTTAATTTCTTCTTTTTTTCTCATCTGTATCCACATTTTTTTTTAAGTAACTCTAAAGGATTATCGTCTTCGTCCTCCGTACTTACCGAATTCTCACTGCTGACAAAGAAGGTGCCTGGTAAAACCAGTTCAAGGCAATTGAACATCCTAAAACGTGTTTAAAGAAAGAATAAGTTTGAAATGTCCAGAAATATTTTGAGAAATGGGGAGAAAAAAAATTGGATCACAAGAAAAAGTTCGTTAAATAGAGAATGCACTTCGCTATTTGGTGGTTATTTTTCAAAGAAATTCGCAAAATGTTCTTGGTTCCAAGGAAAAGTTCGCAAAATAGAGAAATTCGCAAAATAGAGGTTCGTTAAATAGAGGTTCGACTGTATTATAATGATGAGTTAAGTAGTTTTATGTTACACATATAGAAAGAGACTGGTCTGTATTGTTTTCAGAAGGATATTTTCCTGTTCAATTCTGTTGTATCTTAATCTGCCATCGCTCGGAAAAAAAAATTTAAAAAGCTGGCGCAGAGACTTATTCATGCCTACATTCATAGTGGAATGAATGTAAATATTATTTTCAGTTACTTGAGATTGAAAATGTGTTGAAACAGTGATATGGAATTGTTTTCGGCTTCATAATGTTTTCTAATTACTAACACTTATAGCGTCATTATTATTTTGGAGTTAAATATGAAATTAGAAACTGTTTCAGATTAGAAATTAACATTATACTGGGAGAATGTCTTTTTACATATTATAGTAGTGAAACTTTTGAAAGATTTTTTTTTTTGATTGCTAATAATATTTTAAATTATTTAAAATCCTAAATCTTCATACTAATGTTTTAAAATTTAACATCATTATAAAATAGTAGGAATTCCTTATACCGTGTGGAAATGTTTTTGAGAAATTGTTAAATCTAATAATGCATTTAATTCATCTATTGTAGTTTATTGTGTTTAATAATACAATTATAAATGCTAATTATTAGTGTTTTTCAAATTAGTATATTTTTTAAATTGTATGTAAGCATTTTTTTTTCTGTTTGTGATTTTAATCAAACATTTAATTGTAGACTCTCAGAATCAGTTATTAAATTTTCTTCGATTGCAAATTCATTTTCTACGTTTTCGATATGTGTAATCATTGGCATTAAAAAATTAAATATGCTATTTAAACATTGAAATAAAGTGTTTTTCATGCCTATAATAACAAGTTTATAGATTAAACTGCTTTAGTATGTTTTTTAAAAAGTTGGTATTTACTTAAGTAATATAGGACTGAATATTTTTTAAAAGCGATTAATAACTACTTTCTACATTAAAATGTTTTTCAAACAACAAAAATAGTTAATATGCAATCATTTATTTTAATTTTATATGTCCTTTTTAATACTTTTCAACAAAGTTGAAAAGTGTTTATGACTTCGGTTTGTCTGGCCGTCTGTCCGCGCTCCAACTCTCGCAAATATACTCGGATTGCCTTGAAATTTTTGGGTGTTATTGACGTTTACCATAGCACGGTCCCTATTTGTAATGAAGTTTGTAGCGTGTTCAGTTCATCTACAAGGACAGTCAAAAGTATTTCGTTACACTACGGCCTACGGGGAAAAATCGTTTCAAATGATTTTTAACGATTTTACACGCTTTCAAACAGAATAAAATTGATATGAATTTATGAAACGCGCTCAAATATGCATTCTGAAGAGTAAGCAATGCAACGAATAGTTATTGTTCATTTACAGGGCTAAAAAAGGAATTCCAATATAATACAGGGATGAAGGGAATTGTTTGCGGCGTACTTTAATTATGTTAATCTATTTCATATATAATGAAATTGATATACGTCGCTGAGGTTTACACACTATAAATTATTTCATGATAATATGAAATGTATATAGCATTTACAGGACACACAAAATATTTCCGATACTTTATTGTATCCGAAGTTCATTAGGGATGATTGCTGGAAAGGCATTTTTAATTATGATATGCGCTTTTATAATTCACTATATTTATGCATAGTATATGGTATAGATAAATGCTATAATTCATATACAGGACTACACAAAAGTATTCGTAAGGGTCACTGGGTATATGCGCAAATTGATTAAAGGTAGTTTTTAAATGAGTTATGGATTTTTACGTTGAATTGCATTTAATTTACTAAGAAATGTTTGTAGAATATAGATAAAATGATATACAGGGTCACGCAAAGAATTGGATACATGGCCATCTATAAATTATAATTTCTGGAAATGTGATTTCAGCAGTTTTAAGGGTGTTTTAGTTTGAATTAAATTTTAACTAAGTAGTAGCGTGTAATAAACGTTCTAGGTAAACTACAGGGTTATACAAAAGTATTCAAGTATGTTTCCATATATTAGTATAAATTGCTGAAAGAGAATTTCAACCTGTTATGCGTTTTCTTGCTAAACTAAATTTTCCCATTATATAATATATATATATATATCAACCTACAGTTCAAATACAGGGCTGTTCAAAAGAATTAGAAAACATATTTGGCTATGGACGGTAACTGCTGAAATCAGTTTTTCAAATGTTTTATGTGTTTTCTAAAATATTTACTTAGTTATCTTATTTACGTTATTTCCCTAAATTACGATGCCTTGTTACAGCATTCAGGAAGCGTTGGAATGTGTTTTATAATCTATGCTTAACGCATGATTTTTCTTACCTGTTTTTTCTATTTCGCAGATCAGTCTTTTCCTATAAAACATACCAAATCTATTTATCTCATATTCACAGAATACAATATACACGGGAATAAAAAATTTAAATAAATATGGCTTATCATGTCGTATTTAATAAAGCAATGACTAATCACAACACATTAAAATCTTACACGTTCTTAATATCAAGCTTGAACTCAAGATATAGCTTAAAACTTAAAAAACAATGCTTATCAACCGACATTTTTTTTTATTAAGTGGAAAAATTTTAAATATTTTAGAAGAATAGGACTCCAAAATATGTAGATTTTGCTAAAATGTACGGTAAAAAGATAAGAATTTATATTTCAAACAAAACTTTATTTTAAAATTGTGCATTTTAAAATTCATCAGTGTTTATGCCAAGAACCATCACAGTATTAATACTTAGATGTTTTTTCCAGAGAAACATTCGGCTTGCATACAATATTTCAAATGAAAATCTAATTTCAAATTATTTGCTTAAAAGGCGCAAAGGCCAACATAGTAAAAAAGATTCAATGCCGGGAATTGAACCCATGCCATCAGTATAGCGCACTGACATTCTACCGACTAAACCACATGAAACGACATCCAGCCTGGAACATTTCTCGCTATTACATGTTGGCAAGGCTACAAAAAGCAGCACAAGATCGAATATTTATCGTGAGCCACCGATATGGGCAAACACAAAACTTAACTAAATCCAGCATCGGTTGAAACTACACTGCTCAAAACAATTAAAGGATATTTGAAGTTTTATATAAAATAAAGATATAAACGAAATTTTTTTTGCCGAAAATAGAAGAAGAGAATCACAAATGAAAATTTTTCTGGTTTTCAAACTGTGGAGTATGCAAATTTTGAGTTCGACGTCAAAAACGTCGCTTCAGCGGCAGCGAATGAAATTTGACTTTCAACTGGATAAAAGAGAATGAAGACAAGGATGATCGGCATTCAGTGATTGCTTTGTTTCGATGAGTACGATGTCTCAGCGAAGTCATTTGACAGATTCAGAAGATTTGAGAATTGTTGGTAGGTTAGAAGGGGGCCAAACTCAAGCCGAAGTAGCGCAAGCCATTGGAGTGTCACAAAGTGTCATTTCCAGGATCTGGAACCGTTTTTTGGAGAGTGGATGTGCAGGCCGAAGACCAGGGCAAGGACGTAGACGGGCAACAACGCCCAATGAAGATCGGTATTTAGCGTTAACAGCTCGGAGACACCGAACCATGAACGCTACTCTTCTCCAACAACACCTTCGCTCGGCTACAGGCACCACGATTTCAACTCAGACTGTCTGAAACCGGCTCCATGCTGTAGGTCTGTATGCTCGCCGACCGATGGTATGTGTTAGATTAACATCAAGGCATCGTCGCGACCGCAGGGAGTGGGCAACCGAGCATGTCAACTGGAGGAGAAATGAATGGAGCAATATTCTGTTTTCTGACGAGTCCCGTTTTTCTGTGCATCCGGATAATAGGCGTATTTTCATCTGGAGGGACCGTGGCAGTATGAATAATCCTGCGTTCGTGCACGAAAGTGTCAGATTTGGCGGTGGAGGAGTGTTGGTGTATGGTGGCATCTCCATTGACGGGCGCACTGACCTCTACATCATTCGAGATGGAGCTCTGACTGGTCGCCGATATAGGGTTGAGATCCTCAGACCTATTGTAGTCCCTTACGCTGCAGCAATCGGAGATAACTTCATTTTAATGGACGATAACTGCAGGCCACATCGTGCAAACCTGGTGGAGGATTTCCTTTTCGAGGAAGGAATCGTTCGAATGGAATGGCCAGCGTGTTCTCCAGACATGAATCCAATCGAGCACGTTTGGGACGCTCTAGGAAGACTAGTTTCTGGCCGCCAACAACCCCCACAAACTCTCCAAGAACTGGAAAGAGCTCTTCTGGAAGAGTGGGGCAGAATACCCCAACTCGTCATTAATAGCCTCATTGAGTCCATGCCTCAAAGGTGTTCAACGTTGCTGGCCGCCCGTGGAAACCATACCCCCTACTGAAAAGGATTTTCTTTGAAGAAAACACCTTTTCTTATTCTTTTTTTCTCATATGCACAAATTGTGTTTTTTTCCTTTAGTACACAAATGCGCAATAAAATGCATTTTTTTCTGCCAAACATGTGTAATTTATTCTCATATAACCTACTATGTCTGTCGACCATGTATCAATCAGCTAAACAGTTTACCAGATACAGCGGTAGGGGGGACATCGTGATTTTAGAAATGTTTAGGTGAGGCGTGGCGGGAAAAATGTTGGGAACCACTATTCTGGAACATGAAAAGTTTCCATTTAAGACAGGATTATGCCATAGACAGGTTCCGTTTTGACAAGTTTTACTCTACATACATCATAAATATCTATATATCTAATAATAAAAGACAAGATCGCTGCTTGTGTGTGTTTATTGCCGATGGCTAGGAAAAACTACTGCCCGCATAGGTCTGAAAATTTATATAAGAATAGTTCAATGCAGGTATGGATGGCCCTGAGGCTCACATTTTTAATTTTTTGATAATTGACCGAAATATTACTTAAAAACTCATCAAAAAAGAGATTTATTTATTTATTTAATTTTTTTTTTTTTTTAATTGGCGGAGGCGCACTCGTGCATATGCTTTTCGAATGGAAAAGGAGGAAGAACTAAATACATTTTTTTTTTTTTTACCATTAGCCGTGCCATTTAAAATAAGGAAAAACGGACGACATAATGTTATAGTTCGTAATTTGCCGTCTCAAATGCCGTAATCAGTTAAAAAATGTGGTTCTTAACTCTGAAATTTTTTTCAAAAAGGGATATCTCAGTCGATTTTTTCTCCCTTTCGCCAACGCTTACTCAGGGCTAAATTTTAGAGGTACCGATTCACAAAAAGTACGCATTTAAAGCTACGATCTTCTTGTCGCCGGTGAAATCTCTTTTCTAAAAGACTACTTTTAATTCTTTGAACAAATTCGCGACCGCGGTCACTTCTCGCCTCGGCGTGACGAGACTATCTTTTTTTCACAATCTTTATAGAGCATTTTGACAGATTGGGTTTTACACCTATTACTAAAATTTCGTAATGTTCGAACGAATAGAAGTATTTAAAAAAAAAAAAATCTTAGAAAATTTCGACGAAAAAGCTAAAAAACGGTTTTGGCGCAGTTTCGGTTGGCTTCGGCACACATTTTTACTATTAAATATGCATGTTTTTCATTAAATTTTATAGGGTACATGGGTACAGTTATATTTATAACATATTAACATTTCGGACAGTTCGAACGACGAAAACTATTTTTTTTGTTGTTGTGTTAAAGAACCCGACGCGAAAACAAAAAAAACTAGTCGGATGTGACAATCCCAAAACTTCTTCTATCTCATTCATGTTAATACTTGAAAATCCGTTATCACAATGCCAAAATTAAATGACAATCTATGCTCATCTCAATCATAAGGATTCTAAAGATATAGGTTCATTAAAATGTGTGCATTTTAAAAGGAGATATAAGCATCGCACATTTGATTCAAAGAACTGAATTTTGGCATTCACCCTGTTAGACGTCTGCAAGAAAAATTCTCAGCTCAAAGAGCATAAAAGCGACACCTGTCGCACTGTATACACCCAAGCATAAAAAAAGATCGATTTATGTGAAAATGTAACAGAATATGAAGTCTGATTAGATTCCTTGTATTAGTTTTTGAGACAGCACAATTGCGTAAATCGTAAAAAACAGCATAGCAGCACCACCTACTGCGCGATTTACACCAAAACGTAATAAAAAACAACATATATCATCGTCTAACTGAATTTGAAGTTTGGTGAAAATTTGTGTATTAGTTTTTAAGAATTACGAAAATCATGCAAAATTCTGTACCGCAGCGCCACTTGTTGGCCAATTTACACCAAAAAGTAATCAGCACCATTTTATATCACGGACTAACCTAATTTGAAGTTTGATGAAAATACGTGCATTAGATCTTGAGAAAGAGCTATTGCGGAAATCGTGAAAAATGCAGCATAGCAGCGAAACCTGTTGGACGATTTACACATTATAAACGTTATCAGAAAGAAATAATATCAAGATATAACTGAATCTGAAATTTGATGAAAATCTGATCATTAGTTCTTGAGGTATAGCTATTGCGAAAATCGTGTATAATGCATCGTAGCAGCGTCACCTATTGAGCAATTTACACCAAAAATTAATCAGCACCAAACAATATCAAGGACTAACAGAATCTGATTTTTTATGAAAATCTGTGCATTAGTTCTTGAGATATAATGCGATTTTCAGCAACAACTATTCAGCACCAATTTATATCAGGGGCTAATTGAACCTAAAATTTTATTAAATTCCGTGCATTAGTTCTTGAGATAGAGTGCCCAAAAAATGTATGTCACATACAGGCAAACTCAAACAGATTCACAGATATAGTCATTTTGTAAAATCATGTTTTTCGGGATCTGTGACCGCTAAAAAGTGTAAAACCGTCGAAAAGCGGAATCCGAAAAAATTCTTTAATCCAATAATCTTTAATCCAATTCTTCTTGCAAAGATAGAAGAAAGTAAAAAGGAAGAAGAAAACATTTCTTTTAGAAGTAGGTATCAATATTTTTTTTTTTTAGAAAATTTTACACGGGCTGAGAAACGGTTATATTTATAACGATAAAAATTTTAAAGAGTTCGGACAAAAAGAAACTATTTTTTAAAAAAATTATGAAACGACCGTACGTGAAAAAAAAAAAAAAAAAAAAAAAAAAAACAGAAAATGACTTCTTACGAGCGCTTTTACCATTAAAAGCCAATATTTTTTGGAGACTTTTCCATTTAAAAAAAATCCCTGCCGGCCCGGCCTACAGGCAGAGGTAGATTTCGAAGTCAAATATACTAATTTCACAAACAAAAACTAAATCATGATTAGAGATAAATCCACTTTAACAATTTTATCTGGCCGCTCTTGACGAGTTTTTATTTCATTTTCATATAATAGCTGGTTTTATCAGAATCATGTTAGGGCGGCATTAAAAAAAAAAATACTTTTCCATGCTCAACAACTCGAAATTTTCTGCCATAATTCCAGATTCATTTTTAATAAAAAAAAATATGAAACATGCTGACGTGATTTTTGAAGAGATTTATAAGCGGCCGGTGTTTTTATTTTTTGTTCAATTAATTAAAACTTGATATACAAACAATTATTTTCTCAGAAGGACAATATTTTTCGTTTCTAACACAATCGCTTCGGGAAATTCCGTTCAAAATGCCCACTTTGACATGCCCACACTGCCTCTATCTAAAAATCGATTATTACGGTACATTATATAGTTTCTGAATAAGCGAATCTACCAATTAAATGCGTTTGAGAGCAAAAATGAATTTAAAAATCAGTCCGAAAATAAGCAGTTTGGATTTGAATACATTCTTAATAAGGTGATTTTTTTTCTTCAACCGCTACGTATTTTTAATTTGTTTTTGCTGTAAGAATTGGTCCTATCAAAAACTTGTCTATATAATGTTGAAAACAATATTAAGAAGATATATGATAAATTCATGGGGATTTTATATCTTGTGAATTGACGGAGTTACCGAAATTTTTCTTCTTCACCCCGCTTTTTTTGTTTTCGTTTTTAATTTTTTTTTGCGGTACGAATTAGTCCTATCAAAAACTTGCGAATGCAAAAGTTGTAGATAATATTAAGGAGATGTATAATAAAATTAATTGGATTTGATATCTTGAGAATTGACGAAGTTATGAATTTTTTTCTCCCAAAAACGCTATGATTTTTCCAACACAATCCGCTTCGGTAAATTCGGTTCAAAATGCCCTTTTTAACAGCATTTAAAAAAATATATTCTTTCCCTATCAAAAAATCGACCATTACGGTACATTATACAGTTTCTGAGTACGAAAACGTACCAATTGGAAGCCTTTGAGAGCAAAAATGAATTGTAAAATGAGTCAGAAAATAAGCAGTTTGGATTTGAATACACCCTTACTAAGATCATTTTTTTTCTTCAACCGGTATGTATTTTTAATTTGTTTTTGCTCTAAGAATTGGTCCTATCCAAAACTTGTCTATATAGATGTTGTAGACATTATTAAGAAGATATATGATAAATTCATGGGGATTTTATATCTTTTGAATTGACGGAGTTATGGATTTTTTTCTTCTTCAAACCCCCTTTTTGTTTTCGTTTTTAATTTTTTTTTTTTTTTTTTTTTTTTTTTTTTTTTTTTTTGCAGTACGAATTGGTCCTATTAAAAACTTGTGAATATAAAAGTTGAAGATAATGTTAAGGAGATTGATAATAAAATTAATTGGATTTTATATCTTGAGAATTGACGAAGTTATGGATTTTTTTCTTCTTCAAACGCCCTTTTTGTTTTCGTTTTTAATTTTTTTTGCGGTACGAATTGCTCCTATCAAAAACTTGTGAATATAAAAGTTTTAGATAATGTTAAGGATATTTATAATAAAGTTAATTGAATTTGATATCTTGAGAATTGACGAAGTTATGATTTTTTTTCTCCCAAAAACCCTATTTTTTGCGCCCCTTGAGCCCATTTTTAAATTTATCAAAAATCTGTGATACATAAATTTTTGGCCCTATTTTTAGAAGTAATAAAAACTTTAAACTGATTTGATTGTTACAAAAATTAAGAAGTTATGGGGGGTTTTCTGTTTTCACAAAATCCCTCCCTATTTCCCTCCCCTTGGTCCGATTTTACCCATTAACGAACTTGACCGAGATTTTATGCCCATTGATTTTATGTATCAGTTTGGAAGAGATTGGTGCAGAATTACGAAAGTTATCGTGTCCAGAAGAAAGTGATATAGATAGATAGATAGATAGATAGATAGATATATAAAGTTTTTTACTGAGGGTGGTTTTGGGTAATAGGGGTCATGATCGGTGTAGATCTGCAAAAATTTTTAGAAATTCCAACATAGGAACGATCCCAATAGGTAGTATTTCATACGAAATCTACCTAATATAAATTCGGACAAAATCGGATTAAAAAGGTATAAAATCAAACAGATTTGCGCTTTATTAAAGGTTATTATCATGGACCTGGGCAACGCCGGGCGGGTGAGCTAGCCTATAATAATAAGGAAAGAAGTTTGTCTGTCGGCCATGTTCTGAAAAAAATCGCTGCACGCAGAGCTACAAAATTTGGTATGAAGGTACCTCTATTATTTAGTTATGCACCCCAAAGCCCGATTTCGAATTTTTTGAATAGATTTTTTCAATATAATTTTAATGCAATTTTTAACGCTTTTTCACGGTTCAAGGCGATTTTTAAAAAAAATTATTAAAATGAATTGGATTTCAATCTTTTAGCGTATAATATAGTAAATTTTGTCCTCTTTTCAAAAAAATTATTCGGAATTCGTACAGAGATTTTTTGAATTTTTTGCAAATATTTGTATGCAATTTTTAACATTATTTCGTGTTTCGCAGCGGGGTTTTTTTTAATATTGATAAAAGGAATTCGGTTTCAAATTTTTAGCATTATATAGTAAATTTTGTCCTCCGAAATTTTTGAATTTTTAATTCGATTTTTAATGCGAGTTTTTAAAACGAGTTTTGACACTCGTGAAATAATTCCGGTTAAAATGTTTTAGAGCACTTGTAGTAATTCTTGGCCTTTGTTACTTTTGGAATTTTTAGCGCTTTTTAATGCAATTTTCAGCGGTTTTTTGCGTTCCGCAGTGGCTTTTTTACATTGGTAAAATGAATTCGGTTTTAAACTTTTAGCCTAATGTAGTGAATTTTGTTCACTTTGAATGATTTTTATTGTGATTTTTTGCATTCTGTTGAGATTTTTTGACATTCGTGAAAAAATTCCGGGTAATGTTTTTAGTCCACTATAGTGAATTGTGTTCTCAGCGATTTTTGAATTTTTAATGCTCTTTTTTGCGTTTGTTTGCGTTTTTTTTCGTATTCGTACCGATTTTTTGGCATTCATAATTTTTTCGGTTTCAGACTTTCAGCCTAATATAGTAAATTTTCTCTTCCGCGATTTCTGAAAAAAAATTCCTCATTTCAACACGATTTTTATTGTTTTTACGCGTTCCGTGCTTTTTTTTACATTTATAAAAGAAATTCGTTTCAAACTTGTAACACGCTGTTGTAATTTTTTTCCTCTGCGATTGATTTTTTATCGATTTTTAATGCGATGTTTGGCGTTTCGCTGCTATCTTGACATTCGCAAAAGAAATTGTGTGTTAAACTTTTAATCCAATATAATAAAATTTGTTATATTTTCAATGAAGTTTATTCGAAATTCGTACAGAGATTTTTGAATTTTTATGTATTGTTTAGAGATTTTTCGTTGATTTTTCTACATTTGTAAAAGGAATCCTGTTTTAATCTTTTAGCTCCTGATAAGAATAACAAAGTTTGTCATCTGCGATTTTTTGAATTTTTAGCGATTTTTAGAGTTTTCTCCCAATTTGCTACAATTTTTCCAAATTAGTAAAAGGAATCCGGTTATCTTCTAGCCCAAAATAGCAAATTTTGTTTTCTTTTCATTTAAATTTATTTAGAATTCGTGCAGCTTTTTAATTTTTCGCGATTTTTTTAGTTTTTTCGTTTCATTCTATTTTTCATCGGACCGGACGACGCTGGGCATGTCAGGCAGTTAGTGTATAAATGCATAATATAAATACTACAGGGTTGCGCACGAAAAAGCAGCCCTGCTGTGTTTGCCATGAATGCGCATGTACAGATAGATACTTTCATATAAACGTCGAAAAGTTTAAAAATATCACGAAAATCGAATCAAAATGTCTGTCCGAAACGACACGAGAAAAAATTAAGTTTAAGCTTAGCCCGGGTTTACAGAAAAAAAAATTAGACCCGATCCCTACTCAGCCTGATATTAATGAAAGAAAATGGCCCTGAGAAAGGGTTTCTTTCTCGGCCTGAATAAGAACTACTCAATATGTACTGTTTATTGTTACCAGATCCTGGTGAATCGCCATCTACTACAAACAGACAGCTTGATAGATTTGGACTATTTTAATAAATATGAGCTTTATGCATGATTTAGAGACAAAGAATTTCTCCCTTTATATTCTATGCTTTGGAGACACTGGTGATTCTTCCTGGCCTCTAGTTTCATCATTTGCAACAAAACTTAAATCCTCTTCTCCCTACCTCCGCCCCCCCCCCCCCACAAGTCCTTTAAAGTTCATAAATTGGAGTCGCTTTCTTTGTAGGTTCGGGGGATGGCGAACCATCTTATCTGCCTTCTCAGCGCAGTGAACTGATATATCCGTTCACTAAGCTGAGGATTTCACTGCAATAAAAGCCTTATTTAAATTAATATAATTCTACAGATGGAATGTAGTTTTAAAACATTAAGTTATGTTGAATATTGTTAAGGATTATATTCCTATACGTAATTAATCTTTCTGTATAATATTTGATAAATAATCTTTATCTAGCATTTTTTAAAATTAAGGAGAAAACAACATTACAATTTTGCCCTTTTGCTTGGCGATCAAGGGGCTAATGAGATCATATATGACACCATTTGTTGTCCTTTAAAAATGTGAATTTATTGCCCTATGTCTATGACGCCGAATCAGAAAAAGAAATTCTTCCCAAAAAGTGTGCCCATGCCCAGTGTCCAAAGAAGGAAGTAAAACCCACCATGGAGAGTGCTTAGTTTTTCCCCCATACGCCACGCTAAATTTTTCCAGTTGTTTTACTTGTTTACAGGGAATAAAAGAAACAGTGGATTTAGAGAAAGAACAATTATCCATCGAAAACATTATACGCTAAAAACTTTTGTAAATCATATGAAATTCCAAAATCTCAGTTTTTTTTTTTTTTCCTGTCAGTTGGCGCAAAAAATATAGCCCATCTGAAAAAATTATTGGAGGGGCCCGAGCCCCACGGGCCCATATAACTCTACGCCTTTGGAGATGGAGTGATGGCAATAGGATCAATAGATATAAAAACTACAAAAACATGTGTAGCAAGACTAGAAAAGGAAATATTAATGAAAGAAAAAGTTACTTTAAAACAAAAAAAGTGATGTTTTGATTGAGTGACTCATCAAATAAAGAAAATAGTTCAATTTGTAGTTCTTCTAAACCTAAATTTGATAATCAACGAGGTGAAAGAACCGGATTATTAGACATAACTGCAAATGTTATTGCAAATGGCATCCTAGAAGATATGGATATTTCTGACGCTAATAAAGAAAAAGTAACTGAAAGAAGGACTTGAAGACGACAAAGAGACAAGAAAAGGAAGAATTTGAAAGAACAAGAAAGACGAAATGAGCTAATTTTAGTAGGTTTGTATTTTGATGGCAGAAAAGATAACACTGATAACTGAAGCAAAGCGAAAAAATACAACGAAAAATCATTAAAGAAGAACACGGTCTTATTTCAAAAATCGGGATACAAAATTATTGGTCATATTTCATTGAAATCTTATATTAATATAACCACTGCAATTTTGGTGTATTTTCAAAATAATAATAATACAGACATTTCAAGTTTGAAATTTATTGGGTGAAACAGAAACGCCGTCAATGCACGACGCAAATCAGGAGTTGTCAAAACATTTGAAGCAAGACTAAAAACTTTACAATGGATAATTTTCTAATTACAATCAAATGCACTTCTTTTTTAGAAACTTATTTCAACACCTTGCTCGAAAAACTACGGGTACTAAAGGATTTTTCGACCAATAGGTAAGCAATTTGGAAATATGCGAACATATTGAAATTATGGACTATAAAAAAAAAAAAAGGGATCCTTTCTCGACGGACTGATCGGATGAAGAACTTTTAAAAAAGTACAAACAGGGGAAATACCTGAATTTTAAATTTTACTTGTCAAACAGTGGAAACGTGTCAAAATTGTCTCGCAAGTTGAATCAACCGTCTTTAGATGTTAAGGGTCCTGTCCCTGCCGGCGAAGACACTCACGAGCTAGATAATCTATGGGGAGGGATTTTTCTAATATCTCGTTTGCATTTCGACATTTTTAAATATTTTTTTTTTTTTGCATTGGATAGCCGAGGTCCGTCTCTATAGCGCACTTTGGTTACTTTTTTGATTTTGGTCGCAGATATTTTTAATAAAGTTACTTTCATTTTCAAAACCGGTTCTGAAAATGAAAGTGTCATTCTAAAAAATATCTGCAACCAAAATCGAAAAAGTAACCAAGGTGCGCTGTAGAGACGGACCTCGGCTATCCAATGCAAAAAACATTATTTAAAAATGTCGAAATGCAAACGAGATATTAGAAAAATCCCTCCCCATAGGATTAGCATTAGCTCGTGTCTTGGCCGGCAGGGACAGGACCCTTAAGCAAGAGATGGTTTTATCTTGTAAAAGTTGATTTCCCGCAATGTAATGACAAAGTTTGCCAAAGAAGCCAATAGGTTGGATATCCAATTGAATTAATCCATAACAAAGGGAGGTAAGGAGGGTGGAAGTCGATATTTAGCCACCTCCTCGTGGCGACTTCTGGGTAGTATTTATTTAACCCATTAGTACCTGAATTTTTTTTTCAACTCAATATTGTGCTGAATTATAGTAAATGGTGTAAAATGAACGTAAGAAATAAAAAAATTCTCTTTGAAAAAAATATTTATTTAACATATAAAAATCTAAACGTCCCAATTTTGGGACACTAGGCACGAAAGGGTAGGGGTTTTCTCCGTTACTGTCTAAGCATTATATCTATGTTTTATGCCATTTGATATGTTTCAGAAAGGTTACATATCATTCGAGTTATTATTTGACTATAAAAATTTCTTTATTATTACTATAAGGGGGGGAGGGCTGGGGTCGGCTAAAGAACAAGACCCCCTTCCTCCTCACCATTAGCTATTGGCATAGTAAAAATTTATAATAATCAATAATTATTAATAGAGTATATATACCGTATATACTCTCATATACACCGACCCATTAACTTTTGAATGTAAATTCTGCAAAAAGTCAAAAACTCGCGTATGTCGAGCTGCTAACTTTTTACTTCAATTTCGCACAAAATCAAACCAAAGATATCACTTACTAATGCGAAAAATTAGTAAGTAAACAAATCATTGAAAATTTTTTAATAAGAAATTACTATTATTTGTATATTTTATATATTATTTTATTATTTATACACATAAAAAATCAGACTTTTACAGTATTCGAAGGTTTTTTTTCTTTTTTTGGCTTTTGTAATTGACTCGCGTATAAGTCTACCCCCCAATTTACTTGCAGAAAATTGTCAGAAATTCTTCGTTTGACACACGAGTATATATGGTACAGCAGAACTTCGGTTATACGACCCTCGTGTAATCGGAACTCTGTGTAAACCGATGTCGATATTCTGAATTTTTTCCAACTTTTTTTTTTTTTTTTTTACTTTCACATTCCTTGTGTATGCAAGTATTCCTTTCCAAACCACGAGTAGATATAAGCATTTTGGTTCCTCTATATTCGAATTCCATTGAAATTAGCTTGAGCTCCCACAAGATCCGATCCCGGGATAATTATACTCCCCCCCCCCCCCTTCTGTGTACACGCCCCTGTTCTAAACAAATAAAATTATTTTCATGTATAATTTAAATTTAGATATTTATCAAGCAGTTCAAATAGTCCTATAGCAGTTCGATGACGATGTTGCATATTAAACTAGATGATTGATAAATTCTCGATTATCCGGATATTTGATTATCCGCTGTCCGTTCGGTCCCAATTTCGTCGGATAATCGAGGTTCTGCTGCATATATTTTAGTAACCTCAGGATGTCAAATACTAAACTAGTACAAAACATAACGGTTTGATATAAATTTTTACTAAGCCAATAGCTAAGGGTGGGAAGGGTTGGGTGTCTTGTTTTTGAACCGAGCCCAGCCCCTGTTCCCCCTATAGTAATAACAAAGAATAGCCGAATAATAATCCGAATAATAATTTTATAACCAAATAATAATCCGAATGGTATGTAACCATTTTGTAACAAAATAAATGACATAAAACATACATTTAATGCATAGACAGTAACGGAGAAAGCCCCTACCCATTCGTGCCTAGCGTCTCAAAATTGGGACGATATATAAAGGTTCAAATTCGAAAAAAAAAAAAAAATAGAAATCTGAAAAAATGCAAAAATACGTATTCTAAAATAATGTTTCGTCTTATAAATAATACCACTTATAAAATGATTGATAAAAAAATAAAAGAAATATCTTACTTTTTCTTACGCGCCATTTTATTTCAAGAAAATCCAACTTTGCGCTAAAACAAACATTTATTTCACCTTTTTATTCTTAAAAATGCACTGCCATTTACGGATAAATATTGAAAACAAATACTAAGGATATATTTTACCAAGTTTTGAAAGGATATCATAATTCAATTTGTAATGGGAAATTTTTTTTAAGAAAGAGTCCATAAATTAGGACGCCAGTCACAAATGTGGTAATATAAGCAGATATGAGCTAAAATCTACGTTGTTTTCTTTAAGTTACTCTATACTGAAATCTTAAAAAAAACTTTGAAGTCCTTGAGGAACCGGAAAACAAATTATTTTTAAAAACCTTTTCAGCAAATAGTTTAGACATACAAAAAGGAATAAAAGTTTTCACTATTACACATTAAAACATAAAAGGTTTTTTTACCCTATACTTAAGTTCCACCCTAATGTATAGCTTTCGCACGTTAACGCGATTGTGTACATAGTATATTAGTATGTTAAAAGTCCTTCCGGCCAGTGCCGTAAGGAAGAGGTAGCTTTCATATTCCTTATTTTAAAAAAGCCAACTTATATCATTCAAACACACGAAGCTCAATTTAGTGGAAACCGAATATAGGGGATTCAATACTAATTTTTATCAATATAATGAATGAGAATTTCGCGAAATTAGTCAGCTTTATCCAAGCTGCTTTTCTTTAAAGTAACTTATATTTGGCTGCCAAATTCGGCGATTTCTTAAAGTGCCTGCCATTTTAAGACAACATGGTGGATGAGGCTAACCAGTGAACTTGGTCGAGACGATAGTAATTGCTGTGCACATGCTCACTCACATCGGAATCGGTTGATATATACGAGTGCTGTCGCATGCAAAAAATCAGATTTTTCAAAATGTCACCCACAATAGAAATTGAAACTGCTATATCTGAGCCATTTTTTAAGGTAAAGACAAACAAAAAATGCTCCTGAATCCTTATATCAAGGTCAAATACTTAAGAAACCTTTTTCAATTTCTAATTTTTTTGCACCTCACTTTAAATATATATATATATTTTTAATTTAACGGCCGCCATTTTGAAACAAGATGGCGGATGAATCTGGCCAGCGAACTTGGTCGAGGTATTGATGTATACTATCCACATGCCTTCTTACATCGAAAAAGGCGAATACGTGTGTTATCGCGTGACAAATACAAGATCGTTTCAAAATGTTAGCCATGCTAGAAATTCAAAGTGCTATAATTCAAACATTTTTTAAGATATAAACAAAAGAACAAATTTTCAGAAACAAAAACTGCTCCGGAATCTTTGTATCAAGGCCAAACACATAAAAAAAAAATCTTTTTCATTTTCCAATTTTTTAATACCTCATTTTAAATTTTAAATTTATTTTTAAATGGCAACCCTTTTGAAACAAGATGGCGGATGAAGCTGGCCAACGAACTCGGTCAAGATATTTGTATGTACTATGTACACACCAAGGTACATCCAAATCGGTTCATAAATACGCCTTTTATCGCGTGACAAAATTCAGGACGTTTCAAAATGTCAGCCACGCTAGAAATTCAAAATACTCCAACTCAGCCATTTTTAAAGATATAGACGAAACAAAAACTGCTCCGAAATCTTTGTAATACATTATGTAATCTTTGTCAAATACATAAGAAAAAAATATTTTTCCATTTTCAATTTTTTGGTACCACATTTCAAATTTTTTAAAAAAAATTAAATGGCCGCCATTTTGAAACAAAATGACAGATGAAGCTGGCCAACGAACTCGGTCGAGACATTGATATGTACTATGTACACACCGAATTACATCGAAATCTGTTCATAAATACGCCTTTTATCGCGTGACAAAATTCAGGACGTTTCAAAATGCCAGCCACGCTAGAAATTCAAAATGCTATAACTCAGCCATTTTTTAAGATATAGACTAAACAAAAACTGCTCCGGAATCTTTGTATAAAGGTCAAATACATAAGAAAAAAATATTTTTCCATTTTTAATTTTCTGGTACCATTTTTCAAATTTTTTTAAACATTTTAAATGGCCATTTTTAAACAAAACGGCGGATGAAGCTGGGCAACGAACTCGGTCGAGACATTGGTATGTACTATGTACACATCGAAATCAGATAGATTAGATAGATTAGATAGATAGATTTTGAACGGAGGGTGGTTTCGGGGTCTGGGGGTCATGTAAAGATGAAAATAAGCACTCGCCAGTCGGCGACTAAATGTGAAAAACTGGCGACTAAAAATATGGAAAGTACCGGTCAAATGCAGGATTTTCCAAAGAGATTTCGTCAAAGAATCGCGGAAAAAAACCCGCGAATTTTGTCAAAAGATCGTGAAAATACACAAATACCGTCAACAGATCGCGAAAATACCACACATTTCGTAAAAGTATCGCAGAAAACCCCGAATTTCGTTGAAGGATCGCCCAAAAACCCAAATTTCGTCAAGTGATCGCGGAAAAATGCAGATATAGTGAATGGATCGCGGAAGAAACGCAAATATCGTCAATAGATCGCGAAAAACAAACGCGAATTTCGTCAAAAAATCGCGAAAAAAAACGCACATTTCGTCAAAAGATTAAGAAAAAAAAACGTACATTTCGTCAAAGGATCGCGAAAAAACCCCAAATATCGTGAATTGTATCGCGGAAGAAAAAACAAATATCGTCAATAGATCGCGAAATGGCGAATTTCGCCAAGGAATCACGAAAAAAAAGAGAATTTTGTTAAAAGATCGCGAAAAAACCACACATTTCGTCAAGGGATCGTAGAAAAACCTGTATTTCGCCAAAGGATCGCTAAAAAAACCCTAAATTTGTCAAAGAATTGGAAAAAAACGCAGAATATCGTCAATAAATCGCGGGAAAGCGCAAAATATCGTCAATGGATCACAGAAGAAACGCAAAATATCGTCAACGGAACGCGAAAAAACGCGAATTTCGTCATTAGATCGCAGAAAAAAACTAATTTTGTCAAAGAATCGCGTAAAAAAGAGAATTTCGCCAAAGAATCGCGGAAACGAACACGAATTTCATGAAAAAAATCACGAAAAAAGTGCGAATTTTGTCAAAAGATCGCGAAAAAAGAGCACACTTTTTCAAAGATCGTGAAAAAAAAAAGCGCACACTTTGTCCAAGGATCGCGGAAGAAACAAACTTCGCCAATAGATCGCGGAAAAATGCGAATTTTGTTAAAATATCATGAAAAAAATACATAATTAGTTCCAGGAGAGTCCCCCCCCCCCCTTTACATTTCAGAAAATTTGTTGTAAATTTCAGATTTTTTTTTTTAATTTTGAAAAGTACCCAAGTATAGTTGACTTATGTAGTTAGCTATATAAGCATATTACATATAACTTTGCTGTTAACTTAATTTAAAATAGATTGGAAATTAGTATCTCAAGTTTATTCAAAACAATATGAATTAAAATATTTTTATTTATTACATAAATTACTTATTTACTGTGAACTTATATATTTTAAAATTAAATATTCAGTGACATAAATGTACTTACTGGCAACTAAAGAAATTATTTCCTCTGACCAGTAACTGGCTACTAAAAAAAATGAACTTACCGGCCAGTGGCCACTAAGCAAAATTCCTTATTTTCATCTTTAGGGTCACGATCGATGAAAATATACCAAAATTTTTTGAAATCACTTTCCTCCGAACGGCTGCAATAGGTTGCTTTTTGTAATGAAAGCTACCTAAAATTAGCTGTTCGTATTGAACATTTCAAAGTTTCTTACGATTTCAGTATGAAGATGGCCTCTTAAGCTTATTTTATTTATTTACACAAATTGAAATAAAGTTCAATTTTCAGTCGAATAGTTATTTCCGTTTTTTATGGGCCAATTCGGTAATCAAAATATATAGATGTCTATTTCGCCAGCTGCACAGTTTAAGAATTACTCTTAAGAATTTCTTGAACAGCTATTTTGATAGGTTGCTAAAAAATTCAACTGATTTTTTATTCAATCAGATTTTGTTTTAATGGAATTCGACCCAATTTATAAAAGTTGAGAAAACGATAAGGAGATAGTGGTGAATAAATGTCACCTAATAACACTAGGTCGCAGTGTCCTATATTTTTTATATATCCACCACCACACTTTTTTCAAAATACAATCTTCGTGGGAGCTTCCTGTTGCATATTTTTAAAAGGATCTATTACGAACATTATCGCTTCAGCCACCTACTTGTCTAGTGGTTGGGGCGCTGGCTACTGGACAAAAAATGCCCGGTTCAAATCCCGACTAAGGCATGAATGTTAGTAGTTGATCGGAATGCACTAAGAGGCTACTTCAGTCAAATGGAAAGACGCATTCGCTAATGCTAATCCTATGGAAGAAATTTATAAAGAAATCTCGGCCGCATTTCAATATTTTTGAATGATTTCTTTTGCATTGTATAGCTGAGATCTATCTGTACAAAGGCCGTTGTTTACTTTTTCAATTTTGTTTACAGGTATTTCTTGTGAGGACACTTTCATTTTCGGAACCGGTTTTGAAAGTAAAAGCATCCCAATAAAAATATCTGTAATCAAAATCGAAAAAGTAAAAAACGGCCTGCATACAGATCAATCTCAGCTATACAATGCAAAAGAAATTATTTAAAAATATTGAAATGCGACCGAGATATCTTTATAAATTTCTTCCATAGGATTAGCATTAGCGAATGCGTCTTTCCATTTGACTGAAATAGCCTCAAACGGATTTTTAGCTCACAGGCTATCAAATCCCGAGAGAGCTTATGTGCCAGCCGGTTCTGTATGTACGTGTCTACATATGTACGTACGTACGTAACGCGATAACTCTTGATAGAAATATCCGATTTGCTTCAATTTTTTTTTCTAGGTTCATTCTGATAAGGCGCTTCCCTGATTAGTTTTTGGGGTTCATTGGTTAAGGATAAAGGAGGGAAAGGGGGGCTAGTCCCCCCCTTAATTTAGATAAATGGGTTTTTCATGCAGAAATATTCGATTTGCTCAAAATTTGGTATACCGGTTTATTATGTTAAGGAGCTTCCCTGATTAGATTTGGAAGCTCATTACTTAAGTATAAAGGGGGAAAGGGGGTCTACCCCCCTTAATTTAGATAATGGGTTTTCATGTAGAATTATTCGATTTGCTCCAAATTTGGTATACCGGTTTATTATGTTAAGATACTGCCTTGATTGGATTTGGAGGTTCATTAGTTACATATAAAGGGAGGAAAGGGGGCTAGCCCCCTCCTTAATTTAGGCAAATGGGTTTTTCATTCAGAAATATGCGATTTGCTATAATTTTGGTATACCGGTTAATTATGTTAAGCAGCTTCCCTGATTAGATTTGGAAGATCATTATTATGTATAAAGGGGGTCTACCCCCCTTAATTAAGATAAATGCGTTTTTCATGTAGAATTATTCGATTAGCTCCAAATTTGGTATACCGGTTTATTATGTTAAGGAGCTTCCCTGATTAGATTTGGAGGTTCATTAGTTAAGTATAAAGGGAGGAAAGGGGGGCTAGTCCCCCCCCCTTAAATAAGATAAATGGGTTTCTCATGCAGAGTTATTCGATTTGCTCCAAATTTCCTATACTAGTTTATTATGATAAGCAGCTGCATTGATTAGATTTGGAGATTTATTGGTTAAGTATAAAGGAGGGACGGGGGCTAGTCTCCCCTTAATTTAGATAAATGGGTTTTTCATGCAAAATTATTCGATTTGCTTCAAAATTGATATACCAGTTTATTCCGATGTGGCTTCCTTCATTTGATTTGGAGGTTCACTGGTTAAGTATAAAAGGGGGAAAGGGGGGCAATTGCCCCTCCCCTTAATTTAGATAAATGGGTTTTCATGCAGAACTATTTAATTTATTTTTTTTTCTAGGTTCATTCTGATAAGGAGCTTTTCTGATTAGATTTGAACGTTCATTGGTTCAGCATAAAGAGAGGGGGGAGCTAATACCCCCCTTAATTTAGCGAAATGGTTTTTTCATGCAGAATTATCCGATTTGCTTCAAATTTGGTATACCGGTTTATTATGTTGAGGAGCTTCCCTGATAAGTTTTGGAGGTTCTTTGGTTAAGTATAAAGGGGGTGCAACGGGGACTAATCTCTTCTTTTATTTTTCCAGGGCATTATTCTTTGAAATAAGAGTATAATATACAATTAGTGTGAATAGCCTCTGAGCTCAATGCCATCATTTTAACTGGGCAATTTTCTTTTTTGTTTAGCCTGTTTAGCCTTTGAGTGTAAAATATGAGCGTAGGGCTCGTGACCAACCATTATAGTTTGAAAATAGTTGTAGCAAGCAGAGAAAATTTTGGACACTGTTACATATTTTACCAATTACAGGGAACGCAAATTTCCGAACAGAAAATAATTACTAATTATCGCATATCGATTCATTACAACATTTTCAGTCTAAATTATAATATATAAAACCTAATATTTTATATAAATTGCAATAACATTCTGCGTCCGAAGTTTTAATTAATAATAAAATGCTCATTAAATTAAACAACGTTTCATATCGTAAGTAGATAATATTTGTAAATGGATAGGTAGTGACTTTTTTTCTCAAGAATAGTCCTTAGGCAAAATGAAAAAAAAAAATATTACAAGATAAGCAGACAGACGGGGCGGGTCAATGCGAAAACAATGACAGCAAGGAAAGTCTGATTCTTTCTCTTTTTAACATTGCGGTGGAAAAATATATCTAAAAACTTGGCATCCTAACCAGGATTACCAACATCCAAATTTTCGCCCTCCTAGGCAGACCAAGGATAAGCCAAACTGGACGGTTAAAGTGGTCCGCGACATAAAATTTTAATGAATATATTTTATTAATTTTTTTTCTTGAAACGTATGTGCTTCTTTTCAAGTGTAAGCCCATTCAATAATTTATTTTACAAAAAACTAAAATTTTCAAATTTTACCCACGTATATAAAATTAAATATATCTTCTGAAAAAATCTTTTTTGCATGCTTTTCATTTTTAGGGTTTCGTACTTTAAAAGTAAAAACGGAACCATTATAAGATCACTCCTGTGTCTGTCACAGACATTTTACTCATAAACTATGGAACATAGAAAGTTCAAATAGGGGAAATAATAAAAGACTATTGACCCACATATTTACAGATTATTAAACATTCATATATAGGGAAAAATTTAGAGGGGCTAAAAATATATATATTAAATGTATCGTGCGAAAGCTTTCGTAACGCTAAACTCAAAAATACATTTCTTTGAATTTTAGGTATTAAACTTTCAGAGATATCGTCGAAAGTGTAGTGAAATAATATGTTCCCCATCTATTTCTGAATCTACTTAAACTAAAATTATGAAAAAAAATAGAGGTAGTAGACGTTAATTTAAACCTTGCAGGAAATCTATAGCGATTACCATAGGTCACATACTTTAAGAAAAGTACATTTTTCCGTTACACACAAATTTCGATTTGCGGGCATTCAGCAAAGGTGTTGAGGAGCACTGGAGGTACCTAACAATGCTTTTATACGTCTGCTACGGTGACAATGATTTTCGAAAAGAATCGTTGGTAATTCGCCGAAATATTAACCGTTAAATACACGGTTGATCTGGACATACATAATGGCAGAGACGGTGCCGGTGCACTGTATGTACCATCTGCTTTTAAAGCCTAGATAACTTTTAATGATATAGAGTAGTCCGACCAGTAAGAGAACACCCAGCACGCATAGTATCACAGGGCACGGGTAACAGGGACAATAGAAATTTCCCCTCCCCATCTCTAAATTCCTCTTAAGCTGCAACCCATGAGTAGATAACTGTATTAAGCAGTTTATCTCGTTTGGTTAAATGAATATTACTTACCGTACAAAAAATAAGCACCGTTTAGAATTGGTTCCGGATGAACACAAAGAGAAAAATAATCGCAAACCAAATTATTTATTTTTTAAATTGTACTTTCTCTCTATTAATAAATATTTCATCTTTATTAATATACTGAGCAAGAACAAGTTCTAAAGAAGTTTTATTTAAGATAATCTTCAATTAAAAAATATCATTGTTTAGATGTACTTGGGGTTACATGATATAGAATTGTACGCAACAAGTAAAATAAAAGTATATTGATTATGATTTTATTAAAATGAATATTATATTTTTCTGTTTTGAAAATTTGATACATCACAAATTTATAATATGCATATGTGTGTGTGTGTGTGTGTGTGTGTTTACTATTGAGAAGATAATAGAGAAAAGAAACATAAATTATTTAAAAAACATAACTTACTATTCGTTTTGTTTTTGAGAAAAAATTTCAACTTCTGATTTTTGTAACATAGTTATATAGACTTTTCTGCATACCTGATAAGAAAATTATACTTAAAATTTGAATATGTCAAGCAATTTGTAAATTTTAATAACTTTTTAGCAATTTTGTTTTTAAATATTACCTTTATTCATTTAATGTTTCATAATAAATTATTTAATCAACTTTTCCGCATTTAGTACGAAAGTATGTAAAAATTAAGTGCGTTAATAATTTAATATTTCTAGGGTTAAAATCAGCATTTTTCTTCCAAGAAGAGGTCTTCCAGTCTTCTATTGATAGTTTGTTTTTTCAATAGGTAGAAGGAAAACTGGAAACAGAGAGGAGGAGAGGGAGGGGGGTCACTCCCTTCCTAAATGTTTGAAAATATGAATTTTGGTCACTTTTGGTTAATTATAATCATTTGACACATTTTAATGAAAATCCGGGTTACTCTTATGGGGGCCCCCTTAAAAAGGGAGACCTGGGGCAATTGCCCCGCATAAGTCGGGTCCTGTGTGTTATGCCATTAGAAAAGTATTGATTAATAAAAAAAGTTGGGGGGGGGGGGGGGAGACGGCAGTATGAACCAGTGAATGAACTTTTTTTATATATTTTAATAGAATAAGGTTTGAAAACATCCCCGCTAGATGGGGATACAACATTGCCTTAATTCTATTCAATAGGAAGCTATTACATTCCTGTTTGGTTACTGAAATCACATTACTTTAAGAAGATTTATTTTTTATGTCTGAGAAATACATTATTTCTGTGCTGAAATAATAAAGGTAAGTGCAATGTCATTTCGTATGTTTGATAAGAATTTACTGTTTTTATTTGCGTTATGCACTAATTTTATCGTACACACATTAAAAATATATAATATAAGCCATATTTCCAATTGTTTTAACCATTGTAGTATATGTACAATTTGAGAATAGGGTTGTTTAATAACTGGTTAGGCAAATGGTAAAAATCCAATGAATGAACAACTGTTCATTCACTGGAAGGAATACATTAGGCTACTTTAGCTAGTGAATGAACAGTTTTGGGCTTTATGTTTTTGTGGCTTCTTTTATACCTATAGTTTGAATTAAGTGATTTTTCAACAATGGTAACAAATGAATAGTTAACAGATATAAAAACGTAACGAAAGAACATATACACACTCATTTTTAAAGCTAATAATTATTGATGACATTCAAATCTCACTTCTATGTTTTTAGATGACTGATAGAAATATTCTTACAGATGACCAAGAAGATTCCTCAAAAAGCAAATATGGGAGTTTCAAGCACCCTACAGAGGATCTTGAAAATGCTGTACAAGCTATGAGGGTCAGGCCAGCTCAGTTTGAAAAAGTCCTTTCGGCAAGTGCCGGGAGGAAGAGGCAGCTTTCATATTCCTTATTTTTAAAAAGCAAGCTTATATAGCTCAAACACATGAAGCTCAATTTAGTGGAAACCGATTATAAGAGATTCAATACTAATTTTTATCAATACTAAATCATTATGAATGAGAATTTCGCGAAATTAGTCAGCTTTATCCAAGCTGCTTTTATTTAAAGTAACTTATATTTCTTTGCCAAATTCAGAGATATATTGAAGTTCCTGCCATTTTAAGACAACATAGTGGATAAGGCTAAGGAGTGAATTTGGTCGAGACCTTAGTAATTCCTGTGCACATGCTCACTCACATTGGAATCGGTTGATAGTGCTGTCGCAGGCAAAAAATCAGATTTTTCAAAATGGCACCCACATTAGAAATTGAAACTGCTATATCTGAGCCGTTTTTTAAGATAAAGACAAAACAAAAAATGCTCCGGAATCCTTATATGAAAGTCAGATACTTAAGAAAGAAACCTTTTTCAATTTCTAATTTTTTTGCACCTCACTTGAAATATAATTTTTTTTTTAATTTAATGGCAGCCATTTTGAAACAAGATGGCGGATGGAGCTGGCCAGCGAACTTGGTCGAGACGTTACAATATACTATCCACATGCCTTCTTACATCGAAATAGATTAATAAATATGCGGGTTATCACGTCACAAATTTCAGATCGTTTCAAAATGTCAGCCATGCTAGAAATTCAAAGTGCTATAATTCAACCATTTTTAAAGATATATACGAAACAAAAACTGCTCCGGAATCTTTGTATCAAGGTGAAACAAAAAAAATCTTTTTCATTTTTCAATTTTTTGATAACTCATTTTATATTTAAAATTTAATTTTTTTTTTAAATGGCAGCCCTTTTGAAACAAGATGGCGAATGAAAGTGGCCAACGAACTCGGTCGAGACATTGGAATGTACAATATACACACCAAGTTATATCCAAATCGGTTCATAAATACGCCTGTTATCGCGTGATAAAAATCAGGTCCTTTCAAAATGTCAGCCACAATAGAAATTCAAAATGCTATAACTCAGCCATGTTTTTCGATATAGACTAAACAAAAACTATTCCCGAATCTTTGTGTGAAGGTAAAACACATACAAAAATATATTTTTCATTTTCCAAATTTTTGATACCTCATTTTAAATTTAAAATTTTTTAAACAATTTTAAATGGCCGCCATTTTGAAACAAGATGGCCGATGAAGCTGGCGAACGAACTCGGTTGAGACATTTGTACGTATTATGTAGACACCAAAGTACATCCAAATCGGTTCATAAATACGCCTGTTATCGCGTGACAGAAATCAGGTCGTTTCAAAATGGCAGCCACTCTAGAAATTCAAAGTGCTATAACTCAGCCATTTTTTATGATATAGACAAAACAAAAACTACTCCGGAATCTTTGTATCAAAGTCAAACACATAAGAAAAAAATATTTTTCTATTTTCAATTTTTTGGTACCACATTTCAAATTTTAATTTTTTTTTATTTAAATGGCGCCATTTTGAAACAAGATGGCGGATGAAGCTGGCCAACAAACTCTGTCGAGACATTGGTACGTATTATGTATACACAAAGGTACATCCAAATCGATTCATAAATATGCCTGTTATTGAGTGACAAAAATCAGGTCGTTTCAAAATGTCAGCCAAGCTAAAAATTCAAAGTGCTATAACTCAGCCATTTTTTAAGATATAGACGAAACAAAAAATGCTCCGGAATATTTGTATCAAGGTTAAACACATAAGAAAAAATATTTTTCAATTTTCCATTTTTTGGTACCACATTTCAAATTTTAAATTTTTTTAAAAAATTTAAATGGCCACCATTTTGAAACAAGATGGCGGATGAAGCTGGCCAACAAACTCGGTGGAGGCATTGGTATGCTCTATGTATACACGAAGTTACATTCAAATCGGTTCATAAATACGAGAGTTACAGTGTGACAAAGATCGGATATATATATATATAAACTTTTGAACGGACAGTGGTTTCGGGGTCTGGGGGTCATGATCGATGAAAATATACCAAATTTTTTTTGAAATCTCTTTCCTCCGAACGGCTGCAATAGGTAGCTTTTTGTAATGAAAGCTACCTAAGAGACATCTCTTCATTTTAATATTTCAAAAACAATGTTGTCTGTGAAACTGCGAGGGAAAACAATTGAAAGTAAGCGTATGGGACATTATCTGTGTTGCCCTTTGAAGAAGAAAAACTTCTTGAACATTGGATAGTTGGAAAGGAAAAATTGGATTTAGAATGCATAAGGATGCAGTAAAAGGTGGTGTTTACAATATCATGGAACAAACAGGAAGGAAAAATCTATTTATAGACAAATATCCATGGGAGAAATAGATAACCCTTTTTAAAAATAGCAATCAAAAGGTGGAAATATGAAGTAAACCCGATGACAATATGTGGACCTGTGGTCCACATATGGTGGAATTTGAAGTGGCCTGCAGTAAAGTATAATATCAGGTATTTTAAGGATAATATGAAAAGGCACAATAAAAACACCTGAACCTATTTCTGCAACATCCACCTGTTCATCTGGAGTTATTACGGAAATAGAGAAGTACAGGGTCAATGATTTCAGGAAAAAGAATTTGTTTTTTTCTTTTGTTTCTTTTTTAAATCTAATTTAAAAACTTAAGTGATAATTTTTCAAGCTAATTAATTATTCTGGGATTTAAAAAAACGTACTTCAGTAAAAACATGTTAAGTTATTTGTACAAGCTATAAAATACATAAACAGCTATGAAATTCAAGTATTTTTAAATTGCTGCCTGTTCATACACTAAAATTTTGCGTTCATTCACTGGTAACAACTGTTCATTTACTTGGTTTTTGTATCTATTTCTATTAAGACATCTCTAGCATCCCAAACAAGTAAAATATAAAATTCCTTTTGTTATTTTTTAATAATTTGTAAACCAACCAATGTGTTCGCACTGTCAAACACCAATAGGTACTGTTTATTAAAATATAATAAATCATTTTCTTTTCAAATGTGCTTAAGTGTTCATTTACTGGTCGGCAATGCCCAGTAGCTGTATAAAAGAAATAAACGTCAAATTGTTAAAAACAGACTAATTTAATTAGAATTAATCACAAATACTATAGGATTCGCGACTAGTTTGCAGTTTGCATTGAGTGGATATTTCAATACGCCTCCCGTGTCTTTAAAAGTTAATTAAAAATCTATGTGGAAAAACCGCGGCACGGACCAAGGCGGCGTTACAACTTTGCGACCTCATTTCGAAGCGCGCTTAGCACAATGCTAAGTTTAAACTTTGAACAAGGGTTTTGTTTTAGCTACACTGCAAAAAAGAAAAGATTATTAATACGCTGAATTTAGTTTTATGAAATTCCAAATGAAGTTTAAATATGCACTACTTTTACTGCCAGTACCGAATTAAGTTCATTATAAACAGACTAAGATAAGATTTAAAAAGAGTTATACAAAATAGAAATATTTGATATTACTTAGGCTTCTTATCTCTAACTGTTATGGTACCCATTCACACTTTTCTAGTATATACAGCTATATCCGACCCTACGTAGTATAGTTTTTTTTTTTTTTACAAAGTCTTATTTATTTTAGCAATGGTTTTTTTTAATAATACAGTTAATAATTCATATATTTATTGTACGGAACCCTCTGAACGCGAGTAATAGTCGCACTTGACCGTTTATTGAATATGGAAAGAACAATGTTAATTTTTCTTCGGGATTTGCGAAAACATTTTTAAAAATATGATTTTTATTTGCAAAAAACTTCATCTTTATTTCGGTACTTTTTCCCTAGGAGAATTATATTTCAAAATTCTCAAAACCCAAAAATCCCGAAGACACTTTAAAGAATACATAACTAAAGGCATTGTATAAAGTGTAGTAACTTTCTTTCATATACAATTGCAATGTGAATTTAAATGGGAAATATCTTGTAAAATATACTTTGAGATAAATGCATTTAAATCTTGGAAGAAGGCCCGTTAAACACCGACAGTTCTGCATAAAAGAATTATTTAACTTTTAATCCAATTAATTTGTTTACATGCGCTTTGCATTATTTTGTTCTAAAAGCTCTAGAGAAAATAAGTTTAAAAATGTGATGTTAGTTTCATGGACCGGCCTTAAGGCTGCTCTCAAATCCAAACTGTACTTTCAGCCACATTTATGCAGCCATTTTTTTTTTAATGCATGGAGTTTAGAGATATTATTCAGATACTATTAAATCGAATAATGCTTCTCTTACATAAAGAACGGATTTCTCAGAAAACTGTGTCAAAGTTTGTTTTTAGCCGACCTTCGAGACATGATAGAAGAAGTAGTCATCGAAGAGCAATCTATAGATATTCTCAAAGACAGACCTTTATCGAAAAATGAAAACTTTCATTCGGATTTCAAATCACTTCGTTATATTTGAAAACTTCATGCTTTTACTCATAAAAATGACTCCATGAATGTACCGAAGTCGCGCGTTGGAATAGTGAGTAAGGAAAAATACTTTTTTCGAAATCACCTTTCACACTTTGAACAACCTCTTCAAAGTTTCAACAAATTTATTAAATACATTTTTATTGCACATAATACGTTATCGCAACAATAAATAGTAAAACTCTAGCAAGAAGCATATTTAATAAAGTAAATTTATCAACCCCTTTGTCACATACGTGCATGTCTTCAAAAGATCAGCAGTTGTTTTAGGTACCAGTAAATAAAGACAAGTAATATCAGCCTTGCTTATTTATGGCCTTTCCGTGATTAAATAAGTAAAGATAGCTATTTTTAAAAAGTGGTATCAACAAATAAAATTTGTGTATAAACACTGATCTCGAAGAGGTTAACCCTTAAATGCATTTTTTTTAAATTTTGTTCCGAAAAAATGATACGATTCTCAGAAAGGTCTATTACACAGGAAAAAATGAAAAAAATCACATACATTTTTCATAATAATACGTCAACCTTTTCTTGTGCTGCACATCTGTAAGTAAAAACTACTGTCACATTAAAATATTACAAACAAGTAAATATTTTAATAGTATGAATCTAAATACCTTATTTTATATAATTTTTTATTTTGTAAAACTTAACCCTTAAATGCATGAATTATTCTTATAGAATTGTGTTTTTCCTTCTCATATTAACACGTTGAGTGCCATGGTGACTGACACTGAAAAATTTGCAATGTTAAGTCATTAAGAAAGTATAATCCTGCAATAAATAAAAAGGTAAGTAAATTTTAAATAAACTTAAAGTAATTACTTAAAACTAATATATATTAGTTTTATATCATATTTTAAACCGTCAGTCATTCGTGAATGACGGGTTCTAAACGGAAAGTCCAGTGTCAGTCACCGGTGACTGACGTGGCGCTTAACGTGTTAAAGATTAGACACCAGAAATTTTAAGATGGTTTCGTTTAACTTTATATAGTAGCATTTTGTAATTTTTACAGGATTAATATTTCTATATAAATATAGTGGTTCCTAAGAGTTGAAAAAAGTGATGCAAATATGCATCACTGTGCATTTAAGTGTTAAATACACTGCAAGCATTTCAAACCTCTAGCTCATTAGCGTTTCAATCCTAACCATTCACTTTTGGATCTATCTTCAGTTCAAGTTTTTTCATGAAGCTCCTAGTACTGCTCATATTCAAAATATTAGGATAATTACTTTTTTTTTTACACAAATTGAAAATATCGTTCGGTAATTTAATGTCTTTTAATGCAAATAATATTTTTATTAAGAACTTATTGTTGATTAAACCTATTTATTTTAAAATTAATATCATTTTTGAAAAGATTGACTTTTCAAAAAAAAAATTTCCAATTAAAGTATTAGAATATTTATACAAGTGGTTCAAAATATTAGAATATTTCACATTAATTCTCCTTTAATTATCACTAATTCATAACTGGTGGTCTCATTGATTAAATTCATACGATTTTATTTAAAATTAAAAAGCAAACTGCAAAAAGAGTACTAGTCTTAAAATGGGTCATGTGAGTGATATTCCTGAATCTTAAATTTCGTGAGGTTGATTTGTATCGGCATGGTAAAAATGTTATATAGCGAATTATTTACATTGTTCGCAATCAAGCGTTAGTAAAATACTAACACAATATTAAAAAAATGGAAAATTTCAAAATAATCGCCGAAATGGCGGCCGAAAACCAAAACACATCTGCTATACATGACAGGAAACTGAAGCATATACTTAAGAAAAACCGTTTTAAAAGTGTGCGATTCTTGCACCGAAAACGAAAAGAAGAACGAGTTGAAGTTTCTACATCGACAACATTAAGTCGTCTCCATAAATTTAAGTTTGAATCTCGTGCACCGAAAACAAAACTTCTCATGACTGTAAAACAAAAGCGTATCAGATTGAATTGGTGTAAATCAAGACGTTTATGGAGCGAAGATTAGAAAAATATATTATTTAGTGATGAAATTATGTTTTGTGTTTCATATGGTAATCAAGGTATTAGAGTTTGGAGAATGAAGCAAGAAGCATTTGATAAAGAATGCCTTAAACGTTCCGTAAAATTTGCTGCTAGTCTCATGGTTTGGGGTTGCATGAGTGCAGAAGGACCTGGAAAGTTATGCATCGGCTACGAAAAGGTTAACTCTGATATATCAAGAAATTTTGGAATATTACACGATTCCATCATCAGAAGATTTATTTGAAGTTTTCATCTTTCAACAAGATTTAGCGTCACCGCATACCTCGGTGTCAACTAAGAATTGGTTCCCCCAACGCAACATAAAGGTACTTCCTTGGCCAACAAACTCACCAGACCTTAATCCCATCAAAACCTTATGGCGTATAATGAAGAAAAAACTCCAAGAAAATCCTCCTTCAAGTAAAACTGAGTTAGTGGCACGTATAAAGTCTATTTGGGCTAATATTGATAGAAATGTTTGTAAACACCTTGTATATAATATGCAAGATCGATTGTACACTGTTATGAAAGCCAAAGGAGATGCTACAAAATATTAATTTCCATTTACTTCATATTCATAAAAGGTAATATTGTTGCGCATAAAATAAAATATTCTAATATTTTGAACCAATCTAAATTTTATTCAAATATTTGATGTGTTTCAGAAAGCTGTATAACTAATTTATTGTACTGTATATTTTGTAAATGATAAAATCTTATCTACAACATTCCAGATTTAAATTTAAGAAATTTGATTGCATTTACTTAGTACCAAAAATAAATAAATGAAAAATAATTTTTTCGTATTACTTTTTCTCAGTTATTCTAATATTTTGAATATGTGCTGTATATGTAATGTAACAAGATGTCAAACGTACCTGTCTTATGGATGATAGAAAATGCATAAAAAAATAAAATACATACGTTAGAAATTTATAGTATATATAGAAACATGCAAAATGATGAAAAAGAATAACATTTTCTGAGGGAATACCTATATGTATTCACACAATATCCAACAGAAAAGTTACTTTAAACTAAGTAAAAGCAAACGGCCGCATGTGTACTTTTTCTTCAAACATTTTTTTTAGAAGTTTCGAAATCTATCGGTTTAATTTAGTTCCAAGTAAATTTATATACAAGGTGCACCTGAAATCGTCATCAAACAGCCGATTCCTAAAGCCGGTACTTTATAAGGTATGGTCCCAATTGCAAAATGTTTTAAATGTTGTTCATTAGATGAAAAGCCATTCACGTCAAAAGTTTGTTTTTTTTTTTTAATTACGAAGTTTAAATTTCTATATGGTCCCTGTATCTTACAAGTTATATTTCGAAAAAAAAAAAAATCATAGCCTAATAAATAGAACCGTAAAAATTTCTTCTACGACCTACATTTTCAGAGTTACGATCCTTTGAATTTTATAATTTTTTTGCCATTTTCTGGCCTTTAACCCTTACCGGTACACTGTGCCCGGGTCGGGATACCTAATTTTAATTCCAATCTTACGAATGGTACCAAGAATATTTTAGTAAAATTTTGCTTTTACAATGAACATTAAAAGTAACATGTTTTTAATTTCTAAAAAAAGGAGTTTTAAAATTCTGGTGTCAGTCAATCATTTCATCATTTTACAACAAAAATTGCCTGTGCCGGAAAGGGTTAAAGAAAAAAAAAAGCTTTTCCGTGCTAGAAAACGCTGAAAATTCATAAAAATAGTATAACTGACCAGGTTTGGGTCGTGGAAGAATTAACATTTTACTGTTTAAATTGTTAAAGAATTAAGAAAGTTTTTCTAAAAGCTTAAAAGGATGCAGAAACCGCATAAAAATTTCAATTTCGGAACTTAAAAATATAACTATTTTATCGCAAATGGCTTTGATATGAACATTTTTGCAATTGAAAAAGTCCTCAATTTTCATAGTTTTATGGCAATAAAAATGCCATTTTTACTTTTTTTTTTTTCGATGTAATTCTAAATTTTCATGGATATTCAACCGGTCAGGTATTAAGTTTCCCTGTACTGTTGAATAGCAATTTATGAAAGAAAAACGCACCAATATTAGCGCATGCGCAGTTGCAAATTGCTTCAAACAAATGCTCATGTTTTAATGAATACCCAAATTTGGTTGAAAACCGTTTAACAAAAAACATACGGAGATATTTTTGTTTATTTAAAAGAAGCATGTCTTCATGAAATATGTGCTATTCTTACACAGATGCATACAAATATTTTATGGTGTCAGTATAATCATATTTCATTGCTATAGTTTATTTCGATCATTTAATACAGTGTGATGACAAATATTTTTATTCAATTTGTTGTTGGTCCCTAGTAGACCTCGTGACTATATAATCCCTAAAAGTGAGAGTTTAAATGTGTTCTTTATGTCCAGAAAGTTCAAGAACAATTCGTCAAGTATTTCTCCAATTCTTCAACAAAAAATGTAAAATCAAAAGCGTGTGGTGACTTTTAGCCATACAGTGTAGTATTCTTCCTATTTAGGAATTTTCAATCGCTAGTGTAACAGTGTGCATTTTAAGATTGTCAACCAAATGTAAATATGCGAACTCATCAAAATCATGTGGTAAAAAATATATTTAAAAGTATTGCTCACAAGAAGTAAAAAAAATTACTAGAAATTAACCAGCGAACCTCCATCCTGTTTTACAAACATGAAAGCTGACTGAATACTTAATACGATTACAGAATAAGGTCTTTTAAAATAAAATTTTTGTAAAATATGCGAACTCTAACCTATTATACAAAAAAAAACTCAAATATACACGATCTTCATTTCTAATCGTGTATTCATGATCATTTTTCACAACAGATCATTTGCAATTAAACACTGTACTAAACAAACTTTATTTAGATACAATACTGTACAGAGCCGATATTAACTCTAAAAAGCGCACCATTTTGTTAACTTTCTCGGGGGAAAAAATCGTTCATCTATGATCTAGATCGAGGAAAAAAAATATATTTTTAAATTGCGTTTACTATTTTGTTTAAGTTTCTTTAAATACAGTTTTTTCAGCATAAAACTGCATTTTTTTTACATCGTAATTATGAGCAAAAAAATTTTTAATTCTTATAAACAAGCACTGCACAACGATGAAAAAAAAAAAAATCTTCCACAAATTTTATGGTAGCTGCAGCAAGGTCCGATATTCGCAATTTTCGTTTATACTGATAGGTCATAGCCATCAGATGCTTTCGATTTTAGACGTTTCTCGAATGTTTAGAGAAATATTTGGCGGAATCTTATGGAACTTCAGGGATGTAAAGAACATGTTTGACCCCATATTTTTAAGCGAAAGTACGGCTATAAATATAACAACCAACAACAATTTGAAGAAAAAATATTTAAGATCAACATGTAAATTAAAATGCTCGAGGTCACTGTAGCTGTAGCACATGACTACGTGGGTCCTGTTCAAAATTTGTATAAAAACAGCACATATACTCAGAAATAAAAAGGGGGCGGGGGGGGGGTTATTCAAGAAAATTTTGCATGTTTTTTTTCTGTTTATAGCATGCTGGGTTTTCAACCGAATTTAACATCACTTTCATGAAACTTGACAAACAGTAGAAACAAAAACTATAATTTTAAGATAAATATTAAATATTTGCATTAAATATGAGCATTTGTAGAAAATTTTAGCGGCGCATGCGGGAATGGTTTAAAAAAAAAAAAAAAAACCTGTAATTTTGTAGCCTGTTAATTTTTTTTTATACAGGGTTCGTTTAAAAATGGTTCTTCAAAGAAGAACCAAGACATTGATAAAAATTTGTGGAATATCACGATATTCGACTGGTCTTATACGACTGTCCCTATATAAACTACGCAAAAAAGTATCTTTATCGTATGCGCAAATTAATATTTCATGTAAATGCTCATTTCATTAATATTTAATATATTCTAATTGCAGTATGTTGTTTCTATGTTACTGTGTCAAGTTTTCTGAAATTGGCGTTAATTTGGTTGAAAAGCTTGCATAAATAAACATGCAAAAATTTCTTGAACTATTATGTCTCCATTAATATACGTGCTATTTTTGCACAAATGAACACAAATGTTGCACAGAACCCAGATAGTCATGCGATACAGATCATTGAGAGAAAAAAAAAATCATTCAATTTATTGTTTATCCTTGTGATCAAATCTTCGCCGAAAAAGTGAGTAATATAAAGAAAATGTTCGACTTCTAATTCAAGTATTTCTCTGGATTTTCGAGAAACGACTAAATGTAAAGTTTCCGGTGACTTTTGGCCATATAGTGTTCTGTGCCTTTCGTTTATTTAGTACAACGGACATTAGCATTGGTTGTCCCACGTGTGGCACACGGTGCAATGCAGGGTTTAAGGATGAGAGATAAATGTGGCTACACATGACCTCACGCGCACACAAAAAATTGCATAAGACATTTTCGTAAACAAAGTTGATACGGCTCTTTGCCTAGCATACGGTATAAACTAAAAGCCATAAGTTTTCCCCTTTAAGGGAATGAAACAGAGGTAGTTGAGACTATTCCAGGGCTCACATTCTTTTTTTTTTTTTTTTTTAAATACCATTATTTAAGAAAAACTTGTAGGTTTTCACAACATGTGCAATAAAAATCTTTGGAAAAATTACCAAAAAATAAGATAATCTTAAAAAAAAAAAAAAAAAAATTAGCCTGGAAAAAAAAAAAAGGACCGAGTGGGAGCCCTGGAATAGTCTAATCAAGTACAGTGAGCAAAAAAAGTATTTGCACGCAGACGATTTTTTGCATAAGTAACCATAGAAAGCAAATTTGATACTATTCTCTTAATTATTCATTTATTTAAATAAGAAAATAAAAATAACTACCCATTTTCCTTAAACAGTAATATTACACATTTTAAAAAATAAATTAATATTTTCTCATACCTAAAAAGTATTTGCACAAGAAGCATTGACTGCTAAAAAAGGCATTAAATGTGAACATTATGCAAATGTTTCGCATATCACTCCCGCAGTACATTAGCCCCGCCCCCACCAGTGGCTGAGAGGTTCTGCTCTCAAAACTGGTAGACGGGAAGTGCTGGGTTCAATCCCAATCGCGCCCGTCGGCCTAATCGTTCGGAGTTTTCGTGGTTTTCTTCGAACCATGGATTTCCATGCGTTAATACGGGTTAGGTTCCCTTAGAAAGACCCCCCACGAAGGGCACTCCCCCTCGGGCCTATATCCCTAGTGTAGATAATCGGCCGTCACAAAATCAACCAACCAACCATTAGCCCCGCACTTTAAAGTCACGTAATATATTCACTGGAGCAGGGATTCTGGGAAGTTTTTTTTTTTTCCTAATGGCGCCGAAAACTTGTGAACTGTCTGCAGTGGATTCGAGTCTCCCCCCCGCCCCCGGGATTGCACTTATACTCTAAAGCGAAAGCTGGGTTCCCGCGGCGGTCATCCCTGTCGCTACCCGTGAGAAGATATTTCTTCACAATTCTGGATTAAGTTACCGAGGAATAGGTAAAAAATTAAATCGAAACTTTTCTAGTGTTCGTTATGTAATTAAGAAAAAAGAAACTGGTACGACAATAAATAAGCCGCGAACTGGGCGTCCAAGAAAGCTAAATACCGGGCAAACGAGAGCCACCATAAAAGAATCTTCAAAAACCCTTTTCTAAGTGCTCGACAATTGGCTGTTGGTGTCGCTTCAACGTCGGGAACAATAGTTACAAATCAATTAGAAATATTCTTCATGATGCAAATATTCGAGGAAGAGCCCCTCGAAATAAACCATTTATTAGTGAAACAAATAGGATGAAAAGACGAATTTGCAAAAGCTTATGTCAGCAAACCACTAGAATTTTGGAAAACTTATTTTTTCCGATGAAAGCAAGTTCAATATTTTTGGTTCAGATGGTAAGAAAACTGTATGGCGAAAGCCAAATACTTCTCTTCAAATTGAAAACTTGAAGCCAACTGTAAAACATGGCGATGGTCATGTAATGATTTGGGGATGCATGTCTTTTAACGGAGTTGGCGAAATGACCTTTATTGAAGGCAATATGAATGCTAAACAATATATTAATAAATTGCGAGATCATTTATCTAATAGTGCTCTGAATTTAGGAATTCCTAATTCATATTATTTCCAACAGGATAATGATCCGAAACACACTGCATATATTACGAGGTTATGGTTGCTTTATAATGTAAAAAATCAATTGAAAACGCCACCACAATCACCAGACCTCAATCAGATTGAAAATTTGGCATATTTTGGATGTGAAGATAAGGAAAAAGAAAATTTCTAACAAATCAGAACTTAAGCAAGCTCTTAGGGAAGAATGGCTACAAATCAGCAGTGAAACATGTCACAAATTAATAGAATCAATACCCAGACAATTACAAGCTGTAATTGAAGCAAAGGGCATGCATACTGAATATTAGCACTGTTTTTAACTTATAAATAATTCCTCTAGTTCTATTTTTATTGCTAGTGTGCAAATATTTTTTTGGCAGCACAAATGCTACTTTTTGTTTTCATATTTTATATATAATTATTAAGTCAGATATTAAATATGTTTATTTTGCAAAAAAGTGTTGGTATTTTTAATTCTTAGTCGCTTTTTATTTATTTATACATACGCTACAACAAATTCACCTGGTGTGCAAATACTTTTTTTCTTTGCTCACTATATCTCGATTTCATTCCCAAAAAAAAAAAGGCACACACTTATCCTCTTACTAAGGGAAGTGGAAGAAGTGTTAAGCACCGATTTTGACGAGTGGGGTATCGTTGGAAAGAGCTCGTCGTGGGGAGTAAAAAACTCAAAGGAACTACCCGTCGCAACTCAGCCATTTTCGAGATATCCGACAATCTGTCATTAAAAAATTTATTACAATGAATTTATGCTATTACATTTGTCATATCGTTAAATTAAAATTTTTGCTGTTAAGTAACATAATTTAATTAACAAAGCCATTTATGTTAAGAAATTAAATATGCAAAAAAAAAAAAAAAATGGAGACGTTAAAGGCTGTAAATGCAGGCTGCCACGGGCGACGACTATTTTTATGTTCTATTTGCACACCTATTTTTGAAAAAATAAATTTAGGACATTTCTGTTGCATATGTCGTCAAAGTACATGCGAAACATTTTCATTTTTGAAAGTGGTGAGAGATGAATTAAAAAAAAAGTCGTCCCCCAACGGTAGCCTTGTAAATGTATTGTTTCGTGTGCTGTGTCTGTGTGTGTGTTTGTTGGACATTTGTAGTGTTCACAGGTGGTACTGTTCTATATGGAAGTGTGCAGGAAACCATTTAACAGCAAAAATGATAAATTTAACGACATAACAAATGTTACAGCATAAATACATTATAACAAATTACGTGACAAATTGTCAGATATCTCCAAAACGGCTGATTTGCGACGGGTAGTTCCATTGAGTTTACTTCCGACGACGAGATCTTTCCAACGATACCACCCTCGTCAAAATCGGCGCAGAACACTTCCTGCACTTTCCTAGTTAGACAAATATTACACGAGACCACAGAAAACCAGTTTAAAATGACTGTAAACACAGCTCCACAGATGTATCAGTCTATAAATCAATGCTTATATATGCACGCACTTATTAAAAAGGTCTAGAAATAATTTTAATTTTCCTTGAAGCATTTAAATTAATTTAAAGAGCTGTTTAGCGTGTCCTATAGTCAAAACCAGGACTCAAGATGTTAAAACGATGACGGTTTAAAACTAAGTTAAGAAATATCAAGAGTAGGTTTAGAAAACAGGCATTTTTGTTTACGAAAATGTGTTTTATGCAACTTTTCTTCTTTGCGCCATTTCTTTTTTAGGCCATGTGTGGCCCCATTTGTCGGGCACTCTTCATCCTAGATTGTCCCAGGGCCACACGTGGAACAACCAATGCTAATATCCATAAACACTAAATAAGCGAAAGGCAGAGATACCACTATGTAGTGTTTATATGAAAAGTATTTTTTTTTTTCCCTGCTGGGAGTACGTCGCAGCGCGCATGCACCAAGCAGGTTCGATAGATCGGATATCTGCTTCGCCGAGCGCTAGTCGCCTACAAGCTTCCGTGCGGTTCGCACTGGGATTTTAGTAGAGCCCTGTCCTTAGGCTCGGTTGAAGCTTTAAAATGCAACGTTCTATCGAACAGCGCTATGCCATTAAATTCTGCTGAAAAGATTAAGGCAAGTGTCAATAAAGTGAGGCCAGGCATTGTCACCAATCTGAAGTTGCATCATGATTATGCACTAAACACCGGCTTCGTAGTCAACGACTACCTGGCCCAGAACGGCATCGCAACGCGTCCCCACCTACGGTCCAGATCTATTGTATTTACTATTGTACTGTTGTATCTACTTGTACCCGGTGGATTTTTTCCTTCTCGCTCGAATTAAGACAGCCCTTAAAGGACATTGCCATGGAACGGTAGCTGATATCAAAGAGTCTTCGACACGCTGCTTCAAGGACGTTCCGAAAAATAACTTACAGGACGCCTTCCATGCGTGGACAACTCATTGGCAGAAGTGTGTCGACATCTAAGGGGCAGATTTAAAAATTTTTTTTGTTCGTAGTAATTTTACTTGTACCTTCAATTCATATTTTTTCCCAAATTCGGTCCCATTACTTTTTATACAAACCCTGTACGGCCAAAAGTCATCAGAAACTTAAAATACTGCCATTGGTATAACAAGCTTACAAGAGTCTTGGCGTTACTATCATAGGCGCTTAAAAATGTATTTAATATATTAGAAGTTCCAAATTTAAAGCCTGTATAATTCCTTAACTAAACCGAATGAATTCCCGTTTGATATTCAAAATTAAGATTTACCAAAGAACCTAAATAAGAAGAAAATCATTGAAAATTTTATATTTCTATATGTAAATGACCCACTAAGCAAAATGCAAGTATAACATTAATTAGTAGATATTGCTAATGGATTGGTACTAGCCACATTTTTAATGTCGATTTGGGGTAGAATTAGTACAGGCGATAATTTTTCCATGACAGTACTTTAAGAGAGTAAATAAAATTTGTTTAACCCTTTAACAAATGTTGCACGTATTTTCAGTTTATCGGGTTAAAAAAAAGGGGGGGGGGGGGGCAGCCGTTGTGAATTTCACATTTTCTGATCTCTAGGTAGAGGTCAATTTTTGTGGAACCCAGTAATGAGATTTCTCCTATCCAATGATACTTCTGTAAATTCACGTTTTCTTAATAACTCAACAAACACATGTTTCATATTTAAAAAAATATGAAACCAGCAATTATTTGTAAACATTTAAAAATATCCTTTCAATAAGAAATCTTGCATAATAGTACGTATCATGAGTACGCCAAAGTGCAGAGTCACTCTTAGCATAGAATTTTAGAAACTTGTAGTTAAACAATTTGACTGCGTGAAGATTGTTTCTATCAAAATGTTTACAATGTGTTCAAACTTAAACTATACAAATTATTTTAGTAACATGTATAGTCTAGGCAATAGAGAATTTTATCTAGCAAAATTAATGGTAGTACTGAAAATCGGCTTTCTAGATGTTTTTTGGGTCGCTGAATCCGAATTTGTAACTTCCCACCAAAATTTCCCCCGGCAACCCCCCAAATTTGGTAAAAAGCCCCCCAAAAAAGATTAAAAAATTATATTTTCTTATTTTAGGAGGAAAGTAGCTAGAAATTCAGAAAGTAGACAAAATTTGCAACAAATTAGATATATTACATTATGACATAGGATGAAGGGGAAGGGGGGGGGGATCTGCCTCCGAACATGCGCGCGGTGCTGCTTAAACGAAGTTGCGCAATTCCACTTAACCACTCACGCGTTTACATTAGCCCTCCCATCTTCCCTCCGAACTTTCTCTATAAGGTTTACTTTAAGTTTTTTGGGTAGCTGAATCCGAATTTTTAACTTACCCCCAAAATTCCCCCCCCCGAAAACCCCTCCAAATAGTTGTTTTTAAATTAAATTTCTTATTGTTTTAGGGGAAAAGCATTACGAAATTCAGAAACTAGACGAAATTTTCAACAAATATGATATATGACATTATGACATAGGATTAACGGGTAGAGTGGGGGCTGCCTCGGAACATTCCCGCGCGCTTTTCTCAAAACCAATTTTTTTCAAAAAATCAAATTTTTAGGGGGTTGCCGGGTGAAATTTTGGTGGGAAGTTACAAATTCGGCTTTTTAGATGTCTTTTGGGTCGCTGAATCCGATTTCTAGTACTACCATTAATTTTGCCAGATAAAATCCCCTATTGCCTGGACTTCATTTAGTGCACATAGCGCCGCAGTGCATGTTCAGAGGCAGCCCTCACCCTCCTCGTTCATCCTAACTCATAATGTCATATATCCTATTTGTTGCAAATTTTGTCTAGTTTCTGAATTTCGTAATGCTTTTCCCCCTAAAATAAGAAATTTAAGTTAAAAACAACTATTTTGTGGGTTTCGGGGAGGGGGGGGGATTTTTGGAGGAAAGTTAAAAATTCGGATTCAGCGACCCAAAAATCTTAAAGTAAACCTTATAGAGAAAGTTCGGAGGGGACATGGGAGGGCGAATGTAAACGTGTGAGTGGTTAAGTGGAATCGCGCAACTTCGTTTACGCAGCACCGCGCGCATGTTCCAAGGCAGATCCCTCCTTCCCCTTCATCTTAAGTCATAATTTCATATATCTAATTTGTTGGCAATTTTGTCTACTTTCTGAATTTCTAGATATTTTTTTCTCTAAAACAAAAAGATTTTAATAAAACCTTTTTTGGGGGGCTTTTTACCAAAATTTGGGGAGGTTGCCGGGGGAAATTTTGGTGGGAAGTTACAAATTCGGATTCAGCGACCCAAAAAACATCTAGAAAGCCGATTTCCAGTACTACGATTAATTTTGCTAGGTAAAATTCCCTATTGCCTGGGCTAATAAGCCTTTTCTAAATACTGGGACTTTAAATTATTGTGCTATTACAAATGACAACTTTACATAAACGACGATAGAAAGAAGCAATTTTAATATAATAATTAGGAAGTTCCGAGTTTTACTTGCGTATTTAATAAATGTTTTTTGCGATTCTGGTTGGTCAAAGAATCTGAATAGTGCATTTCAAGAGACACTAGTGAAGAATAATCTCAGCATCTAGATGCGGCACGAGCCATAGCTGCAAACATATCCGAATAACTTCTGCATAGAACAGTTGCCTCAGAGAGGAAATAAACATAGTTTTTCCAAAATCTTAGAGAAAATTTTAGATTTCTCAATATGATCAAGGGGAGTCACGTAGAACAGTTATAAAGTACGCAAACTAAACTCTGAGCTTCCTTGTATATTGTGTTGATTTCTATCGTTTTTACAACTGTTACTGTCATTTGTAATTAGGCCAATCATTTTTAATCGCCGTGGAAAGTTTTAACCAATTCCAAGAAATACTCGCTACAATTTTTGAAATTTTAAGGCTCAAAATTTCAAAAAATTTAGAATTTTTTTTTCTTACCTTTATATGTAAATATGTCAAATTCCATCCACAGTTTTATTTATATATATAAACCAAACTTACATAATTAATATTGGAGATTTTCATTGATATGCAGTTAGCATGGGGCATTTTGAAAAGTTAGATATTACGGAAAATTCTTTTTTTTTTCCTTCTCTTTTTTTTTTGGGGGGGGGGGGGGGGGTAAGCCATAATACATATAATGTACCCTTGAATAATATTTAAAGTGAAATTTACAAAAAATGAAATTGATTTTAAAAAAGGTCCCTCGTCCCCTTAAAATGGGCCGTGCGAGCGATATTCTTGAATCTATTAAACTTCGTATGGTTGATTTGTTATAGTTATATTTGTTTCGGCACGGTAAAAATCAATGTTATATAGCGAATTATTTACATTGTTCGTAATCAAGCGTTAGTAAAATACTAACAATATTCCAAAAATGGAAGATTTCAAAATAATCGCCGAAATGGCGGCCGAAAACCAATAACATCTGCTAGGGGTGACAGGAAACCAGAGTTGGGCAAAATACACCAAAAACCATTTTCGATACAAAATACATTGGTTTTAGAACAAAATACAAATTACAAAATACCTTTGAAATTGAAAAAATCCCAAATACAAAATACATATATTTTCAAATATCTGAAATACATTTCGAAATTCCAAAATTTATTGATACAGTGTTTTGGGGGATCATTTATATTCTAAAACTTCAATAATATTATCGTAATTTTTTTTTTTATTTATTTAAAAGCCAAATATTGTTACAATTTGAAACTCTATAATGAATATTAATCTCTGTTCTCGAACGTCTAATACATAAACAGCATCAGTTAATAATGAATAAACGTCTTCGATAATTAGGTATAAAATCACAAAATGTTTTAATATTTTCTATTTTACTTTAAACAAACGCATACTCAGCACATACCCACATATAAATAACGATGTGCCTTTGTAAGATGCATGTGATTAATCAATAACATTTGTATATACATATGGATACTATATTAATTGGTTAAAATTTCCATTTCCGTTTTCTATTGAAACTCTTAAATGAATTGAAATACGGTTTTTGACTGAAAAACATGCTCAGGTATTTTATATATTCACTGTGTTAATTATATCACAAACAATCCATATTAAAGCAAAAAATATATCCGTGAATAACTAATGCCATATCAATAGTGATAACGACCTAAATAAACATTTTTCCTTTTGAAACTTTGTAACTTCTGAATATCGCATAATTGCAAATTTTATACAGTGGAATAATAATTAAAAAAAAAAAAAAGTACTTTCATATGACATTTCTAAAAACTCTGTTTACCCAGCTTTTATGGATTTTTAAAATAACTTTCAAGCTTTTGTTTTTTAAACCCACCTCAAATATTCGTGCGACCCAATTACGGAAGATTAACTCTTGCACTTAAATGAATGATGCAATTCGGCATTTGCTTATGTGCAATATTCTATAACGAAATTAAAATCTCACAAATACACATAGTACACGAATTTAGCAGACATTAAATCGAACTACGCGCTTAAATGCTGAAATATCAAAATAAAAATGTTTGCTATAAATGATAAAATTTCGCGATTACCTAATGCTAAGTGGCGAATAAGAAAGTCTCAAAAATACTTTTTCGGTGTAGTGTTGGTTGGAAGTCTGAGAAATCTTACTAAATTAAAAGAAAATATGTATTGTTTTCAATAAAAAAAAAAAAAACCATTTGATTTTATACACTGCGCAGTATATCGGACATCTTTTATCAGAGTGAGACCGCTGGTCTGTATTGCAAATCAAAAACATGCCCATGAGTAACGCTGATGTCATATTGATAAATGGCAACGATCCGACTAATTTCTGTTTTTAGAAAATCTATCAACTCCTAAACATCGTGTACAATTTCATGTTTTACACAGTTTAATAGAGAAAAAATGCATTTCCAAATACAATTTATTTGAAAACTACCTTAATTTACTAATTTTATTTTTTAAATTCGAGCATGATATTAAGGGGGGGAATCCATATCAAGTGCACCTCAATTGCGGAAGATTTACCTGTATTTACTTAAAGTGATGTAAATAAGTTCATTATCGAATATTAGTGGGGGACAAATGATGTTAAATTTGTGTTTATTTTTGATGAACTTAATAGGTATATAATCGAACTACCACTGAAATAAGTAGAATAAAAAAAGCTGCTATATTTAGTGAATTCTTTGAAGATTTTTTCGGCTGTTAATCCTTAGTATGTAGCAAATGCGAAAGTATTGCTTTTAATAAATATGAAACCTTTGTTTCAATAAATAATTTATATTTTTCATAAAAATTGCTTGTTTTTTTGTGTTAGTGAAGAAAACAAAGTTACATTGAAAAATGTATTAGAGTTTCTAATAAAAATTATTTTCATCAATGTTTTGTACACCATGCAGTATTTTCTGCAAGCCAGGGTTAGCTTCGCATGTGCAATATAAAAAATTAAGTGTCAAGATGTTTTGGAATGTAAAGTAAACTGCGCTTAAATATAATAAAACCAAGTCCGCATTTAAACATCCAATATACTCAATGTAAATACAGTTAATGAAAATTTGCATACTTTAATATAAAAGTAGTTCAATTTGTTCATAAAGTTCAATCCTAATTAAATGATTATGAAAGGTATGGCATATACAGGATACAGGTTACCCAGCGAATAAAACCAGATTTCAAAATTAAATCTTAAAAACAAAGATCAATAGAATTATGCGGTAAACGGTTTATTAACTAAGCTGCAAAAATGTTACAGAAGTTTCAAAATTTAGTTACAAAAAACGTTAACAGATGGCGCTGTAATCGTAAGGCCTATAAATTGTGCTTCGAAGTCCAGAACACTAGCCTCTCATTCCTAGATTGTTCTCTATGGAAGGACGAAAAGTGGGAAGTTCGCTTCTTAGTTGGGGTGATGTGCAGAAGCGGAGCTATGTGTTGACAGAATTGACATTTGCTTCAAATTTTGTTATAAGCTATTTCGGTCTGAATTCGAATCCAAGCAGAGGATTTGGAAAAATTTGAAATCTTTAATATTTATTTAAAAATTGTGAAAAAAAAGTTTAGTTAAAAAAAAATCCAAAGTTTCTAGTTTTAAAATTTAATTAAGCTAAAATGAAACTTTTTAAATCCTTGAGCATTTATAATAATGATTCAGAATGAACGAGTTTGAATGAAAAAATACAAAGTTTCTATTTTTTAAAACTTAAGTTAAAAAAATCATTTTAAAGACTCATTTTTATTAATTTTTTTCATTGAACACAGAAGTATGGTGTAGCTTCTAGCGATATGATCCGAAGTTTTGGGAAGGAGTGCAGCTTCCAAAATACTTTTGCTTCGACGTTGATATGACTTATCAATTCCTTTTAAAAACGAAAAAAAAAATAATGCATGATTTCTGTCCCTAAAACTTGGTTTACAAAGAAAATAAGTGTGCTAAAAGTAAAATATTATGCGTCATTAAAAAATATAAATGAAAAATTACTTTAAAATTCAGGTATAAACAATAATACTAAAATATTATGCCGTGATTTAAAAATATGAAAGTACAAAATTATTTTTCTAAATATATGCATTTTGATTTAAATTATATAACATTAAAAATTGAATTTAATAAAATATTTTATTAAGTTCTTATATAATGATTTTCAAACATTTTATAGAAAATTCTATTGATTGAAATTCTCTAAAATTAAAGCCGGTGCTATAATTCTGTGACCAGATGTCTCCACTTCTGCACATCGCTGCAACGAAAAAGTGGACTCTTTCCATTAGGGAACCATCTAGGAATGAGAAGCTAGTGCTCTGACTTCCAAGCACAATTTATAGGCATTGCTATTAAAGCGCCATCTGTTAACGAATTTTGTAACTCAATTTTGAAACTTCGGCATAACATTTCTACAGCTTAGCTAATAAATAAACCGTTTACCGCATAATTCTATTGATCTTTGTTTGAGATATTTAATTTTGAAATCAGGGTCTTATTCGCAGTACACCCTATATTAGAACCCGACTGAATGAATATTAACACTAAACAGAGATTTTTTTTAAAATACCTATTCCTACCGGACGGGGTCAAATGACCCCTATATAAAGTTTTCTATTTTACGATGTTTTGCGAAAAATATACCAGTTGATACACTTGTGTATGAAAACTTTTTTTTTTCAAATAATTATTACAAATTGTTTATTTCTTAAAGTAAAAAACGTAATTACGCAAAAAATTAAAGAAATTCAAAAATTTAATAAACAAATGTCATAGTCTGAATGGGTTCCAGCCAATAGATTCCACTAAAAACAGCTCTTCGGTCTGTTTGGGTTCCGGATAAAAAAATACCCCCACATTTTCAATAAATGCCATAAAAAAGTCTCAAATACTACATACAAATTAATCGAATATTTATATTAAAATTGTATAGATAAACTCGTTTGTATTTTAATGTCTAAAAAGGTGTTTAAAAAAAAATTTAAAAAATCAGATATCGAATTTTAGTAAAAATAAAAATACACCATAAGGGTTTTTAAACCAATTGTTTACTGAAAAACACCATTTAAATGGTTTATGGTACCAGGATAAATCAAATCTTTTTTTCTGTATATTTATTCAATTTATTGTATGCTCTTTTCTGAAAGAACTAAAACGTTAAAAATGTTATGTACAAAAATAAACAAATTTTGAAAACAAAATCAGATTTAAAAAATTTCCCGCCAAAAAAATAAATGCAAAAAATTTTAAAACCCTTCAATATTCAAATATGTGTAGCTTCACTGTAAAAAACTGACTAAAATACGGAAATACTACTGGCAATCTAGACGCCAGTACTAATGTACTATTTCCGTATTTTAACGGAGCTTTTTCCCCGGTAAATTGCAGAAAATTTTCTTGGTTTTTTTCGGAATTTAACTGAAGTTTCTGTAATTTACCGGTAATAAGTTCCGTTAAAATACGGAAATAGTACTGGCGTCTAGATTGCCAGTAGTATTTCCGCATTTTAGTCTTTTTTTTTTTTTTTTTTTTTTTTTTTTAGAGTGTTTAAAACTAATATTGTACTCTAGGATTGCGGTTTGCTGTTTTTTTTAATTAAAATACAGTCTAACCCGGTTAAGACGCTCACGGTTAATACGCGATCCCGCTTAATACGCGGATTTTTCCCGATCCCTTGAACATCGCCCATACGGCCAATGCAAAAATATCCCGTTTAATACAGAACGGTTATTACGCGATCCCGCTGAAGACGAGATAAATTCTGTCCTTTGAGGAAAAAAATCGCGAATTCACTGATATGCGAATTCCTTCTCTCTTCTCGACTGTTGCCAATTTAGCGGATTTTTATTCAGCTATTTTACACTGTTTCCGAATAGTATGCTTTAATAACAGGATATGCAAGGCGAAAATTACTAATCGGAAATAGTGATAGATATTTGAACAAAACCCCGCTAAATTAACAGAACTTCAATTATTTGATCCCGCCTCCTAACGTTCAGACTCTCTTCGTGTGTTTTTATTTTAGTAGAGAGATCAGAGTAACCTGAATTCGTCTATGTTATAAAATTATTATGATTAGAGGTGACAGGTTTTAAAAGTGTACATTATATCATGTTTTATAATGCATATGATAGGAAACAAAAAAATTAATCTTGTAAAGATTAAACAAATACGACTGCGGTTGGATAATTCTTTTGTGTTTTCTTTACTTGTGTGTTATGCTACCAATGTAACAATATTTTTTTACATAAATATTAATCAGGATAGTTTTTCTTACATTAAAAAGGACAGTTTATAATGGTACTCATTATTATAAGTATAAATATGATTTTAAAAACTGTTAGAAGATGCAATAGATCTGTTTCAAATATATATATATATATTTTTGGCAACGTATTAACCGAGAATAAAGTCGTGTTGGAATATATATTTTCAGGTATTCCAGTCGGTCTTAAACAATGATTTAAAGTGGAAGACCATCACATTTTAATTTAAATATACTTAAGACACAGATTTCGATCTGACACATAAATGAAAACTTTCAAGTTCATTTAGACGATTAAATGTGTAAATAAGCCCGGTTCGTGCAACATTATACAAATCACGTTTAATACGGGATCCCGCTTAATACGAGACTTTTGTTCACTCCCTTGAAACGAGTCTTAAACAACGACTGTAGTAGAATCCATACAGACAGGTATTTCGACAGACAGACAAATATACAAATTTGTTTTATATTCACCACATATTTAAGATTTCGTTCTCGATATAATCTGAAATGTTCACTAGAATGTCACTCGAAGCAAAGTCAGTTTCTAACTACTATCACACATTAACAAAAGTGATTTAATACAGTAGAATAAATGATGTAATAGCAAAAATTCGCAATTTACTACTGTTACAAAACATTTATACCTTTGATTTAATATAAAATTTACTCGGGGATCAAATGACCCCTTTCGGTAGTTAAGCCTATTTTTTTTTTTTCTAGGCAAAAAAGGCAGTTCGGAGATGAGGCATCTTAAGAAATAATGTGGTCCTATTTTAAGAAAAGTCGTAAAAAAATAAAATAAAATAAAAGTTCAAAAAGGGTCATTTGACCCCTCGCGGTAGTTTTAGTGTTAAACTAGAAAAATTGTTAAAATCAATATATGATGGTAGACTAAAATCTTGCCTTTAAACAGGTTTTGAAGTTAGTTTTATCATTCAAAAATCTTAACCTATATAATCGAACATCGTTTGTTTTATACTGATATTCCTTTTTTTAAATCATCAACAGAACATAAAAAATATTTTATGTCTAATAGCACACATTGTGTATTATTTTTAATTAATCCTTTTAGTAAATTTTCTATGGGAGATTTTAGCAGTTATTTCCACGAGCCTTTGAAGTAACCAACAGTATTACACTAATGTATTTTAAATAGGCAGAACCTGCCTATACAACGATTTGCCCCCCCCCCCCTTTTTTTTTTTTAATTAATTCTCATTGAATGTTATGTATTGGTAATTATTTTTGCGACTACTTAAAAGTACTTCTGCAGAAGCAAACATCCGATTCATTAATACGCTTATCATATATCGTATCAAATGTTAAACAATGTGTTCATATAAACTTCCAGAAACTAATTCGAAAACTATTCAGAACAGACAGGCATGTGTTTTGCAAATCTAGTATCTGCAGTTTAGACACGACAGCTTGAAATCCGGAGGAATGTATTTTGAGAATACAAAATATACTTTGAAAAAGCATTCCAAAATACATTAGTATTGAAGGTTTAAAATACATTTGTATTTTGTAAATGTATTTCAAATACATGTACCGAAAATGGAAAGAAGGAGTTGTTTCTACATCGACAACATTAAGACGTCTCCAGAAATTTAAGTTTGAATCTCGTGTACTGCAAAACAAAACGTACAAGATAGAACTGGTGTAAATCAAGACGTTTATGGAGCGAAAAAGATTGGGAAAATATATTTAGTAATGAAAGTATGTTGTGTTTCATACGGTAATGAAGGTATTACAGTTTGGATAATGAAGCAAGAAGCATGATAAAGTTCCGTTTTGATAAAGTTCCTTAAACGTTCCGTAAAATTTGCTGCTAGCGTCATGGTTTGGGGTTGCATGAGTGCAGAAGGACTTTGAAAGTTATGCATCGGCTACGGAAAGGTTAACGCTCAGATAAAGAAATTTTGGTATAATACATCTTTCAACAAGATTTAGCGCACCGCATACCTCTCAATTAAGAATTTGTTCCACCAACGCAACATTAAGGTACTTCCTTGGCCACCAAACTCACCAGACCTTAATCCCATCAAAAACTTATGGCGTATAATAAGAAAAAACTCCAAGAAAATCCTCCTTCAAGTAAAACAGAGTGGCACGTATAAAGTCTATTTGGAATTGATTTATAGAAATGTTTGTAAACACCTTGTATATAGTACGCAAGATCGATTGTACGCTGTTATGAAATGCTACAAAATATTAACTACCATTTACTTCATATTCATAAGCTAATATTGTTGCCTAAAATAAAATATTCTAATATTTTATATCAATCTAAATTTTATTCCAATATTTTTAAGTGTTTCAGAAAGCTGTATACCAAATTTATTGTACTGTATTTTATATATTTTGTAAATGTTAAAATCTTATCTAAACATTCCAGATTTAATTTATAAGAAATTTATTTGCATTTACTTAGCATCAAAAATAGATGGAAAATCATTTTTTCTTATTACTTTTTCTAAATTATTCTAATATTTAGAATACGAGCTGTACTTTTAAACTTTGATCAAAAAGCAGGGCTTTCACATTTTACAATTGTGACACAAACCAAAGTTATTCCGAATGTATCGTTAAGTACCCTATTTTAATTTCTCTAAACATATTTGAACGAAGTACTAAATGTGCTTTGAAATTAATACTCTCTGTTGTTTTAAAACGAGGTCTGGGAATAAAAATATAAATATGCTGCCTTCACACAATAGGCTTTTATAGTTCTCTTTACAGAATACTTTTTCCTTTAAAGTTTCAGAGGAAATGCTGCACTAATGAAAGAAATCATTTAAAATCCAATTTCAGCACGCCTTTCAGATTAAGAAAACATCACATCAGGTATCTATAGCAGTGGAACTAATTTTTTCTGTAAAAATAAAGATCTTGTAAAGAAGTAAGCTCGAGGGTTGCACTTATTGGACGTCACATGTCTCTTATAATGAACGATTACATACAAATTAAAACTTAAATCAATGCAAACCAATTTTAACGATTTATTAACTGTCACAGTGGATCAAGTCAATTACCTATTAGGGGAGGGGGTTCCTAAAAATAAGATGAATAGTTATTGACGAGACTTCTCACCAAGTCCAATACTGGAGTAGAATATTAGATTTATAGAAACCTTATGCTTACTTTTATCGTGGCAAGTTTTCTAAAATGTTATTTTAAAAAACTAGAGATTGTTTTTTTTAATTATGTTTCTTGCAGGTACGCGTTGGCTGTACTCTATAGCAGCATGAGACCCGCTGGCCACAGCACCCATCATCTATAGAGATTACTTCAAGGCGTCCACTCTCACCGCTGTCCAAAGGCTAATTCCTAAATCGTTAGTCATATACACATGGTTCCAATTACAAAAGTGTTTTAAAGGAGTTCAAGTATTTAAAAAAGGGTTTAGGTTAATAAAAATACTTTAAAATTTCGAAATTTAAATTTTCATACGGTCCGCCGATCCCATAAGTGATATTTGGTAAATACATTCCTATTTCATTAAGATAAAAAGTCCCATTCATCTAACACTAAAATTGACAGAGTTATGAAACTTCGAATGGCATAACTTACGCCAATTTTCTGCATCTGAACAGGAGATGAGTTGGAACATGCTTAGAGGGATCGCACACAAAGTATTAAAAAGAATTTATTTTGCGTGTATCAGCACTTTAACTGGAAGTATTCAGATGGTTAAAATAAAATTAAAACTAATGTTTTATTTTATAAGGAAATGAAGCAGTTTCTACCTTTTAACCCCTTGAAGGGCGGTGGGTTGTTATGTCCCACCTATAATTATGATTTGTACCAGAAAATTTTTAAAATGTTTTATAACTTCAGTAGAAAAAGTTGAAAAATTGCTTTTCCTTACTTTGAAATAAAATTTTTCAAAAATTCCGGTGGGAATTCAACATTACAAAAACAATTGCTTGCCCCTGAAAAGGGTTAAAAAAATTGTCATTTCACTTATATTTAATACAGATTACATATTTTGCTTTAATGTGTCAGAAAATATTTTCAAGTTTATAGTTAAAAAAAATAACATTAAAATTATGACGATTTATATTTCAATTTGTGAACGACCCCTATTTCGAAGCAAAAAATAACTTTAAACAGCTATTATTCAGTCAGTTTTGAATATTTTTACCAAGTATAGCTTATATGACCGGGGGACCGTATAAAATTTAAGAAATGTTTATTGACCCAAATCCCTTTTAAAATACTTTACCTCATTTTAAACATTTTTGCAATTGCAAGTATATGTCTAACTCTTTAGGTTAGCCATTGAACACCGTTACGAGTCTGGACACCCTGTATACAAAGTATCAAATAAGAACTGGTTTCGACTGACTAAACCAAATACTGAAAAACCAGAGTTAGGAAAATTTGTAATCTCAATTATCCGCAATATAATTACAAGTTAATTGCATGTAATTTATTAAACATTAAAACACAGAATTTTCGTGAAATAATGGGATGGGGGCGGTTCCAACTACAGTGCAGAAAGTGTACGGCATATAATTTTAACTATATTAATTGCATATAATTGTAATCACATTGCAATTTTGCCCAACTGTGTGAAAAACCAAGTTTTAGATGTAAAACAGTTGAAAATTAACTATCTAAATGGTGCCAACACACGAGTTCAGTTTTGGGAAGACATCGCTTCGGTGACCAGCGAGGGGGCGGGGGTGCGGAATCCATGCTCTTCAATACATCAGACTTGAAAATATTAACCTTTAACTGATGTTATCGGTCTCTCAGACCGCTGCTTTTTTTTCAATTTTTATAGTTTAACTACGAACACTACGGAAATTTTGTTTCGTTTGGAACTTTAACACTATCACCAGAGGCTTTTTAATAGGTTAATTTTAATAGCCCTGTACAAAAAGTTTAGTACAAACACAGCATCTTATGAGTTAATCGCGCCTTTTATTCATCTTTTGGTGAAGCGGTCTCGCAGACCGCTTTACAGTAGTTATGTGACTATTTGTCACATCAGTTAAAGAAATTTATCAAAAATAAGGGATCTGTTCTCGCAACGTTTCAGTAGTATAAGTTTTCTTTGAATATAGCTCAGCATTTTTTAAAACTGATAAGTTTCTTCCTGCTTTAAGTACTCTCCGTAGACTATACGTGGCCCCATGATCTAGAGTTCGCGACGCTACAGAGAAAGTTTCGAACAGACAAATTGCTCAAAAAGTGAATACTAGATTATGCTTATTGCTAGTAGTGATTACCACCTTAATGAATAAATTTAAATTTACGCTGCTGATAGGCCAAGTTAGCATCAATAAAACAGTTAAGACAATTATGCTTGACATAATTTGAAGGGGAAGATTGACATTCGAAGAGAAACAAAAAATTGCAGTTTTGTTTTGGAAACCCAATTAGACCAGCAAAAAATAGTGTTAGTGATGGCATCGATCATATGAAGAAAGAATTTGATACTTAAGATTGCCCCAAAGAAAATGAGCAATCAAGTTTATAAATAATTTTTATTTGCAGATACTTAAAGAAAAAAAAAAAAAAAAAAAAGCTGAATGCAGCCCCCCCCCACCCTTCCCCCATTAAAAATATTGTTAACAATCCTTAAAGTGGTTCAAAGCCTTTAATTCTTTAAAAATCTCAGCATTGTTAATATCCCATTTCCTCTATCTCTACTTAAAAATATGAAAAGAAATAATTTAAACACTAAAATTTATTTAAATGTTTATTTTAAAATGGATATAAAACAATGAACATGATTAAAAACAATAACATCTATGATAAAACAATTTTAAAAACATACAATTACGATGCAAAATATTACATTTATTGTACTTTTTTATTATTTCGTCCAGTGAATGCTTTCATAGAGTCATAACCACCACAAACTTCGTGAAGACATAACAGGGATCGTACTGGAATCATTCTAAAAATATTAAAATATAAAATTAGAGGCTTCATTAATTACTAAAATATACAATTAAATTGAAGTTTGCATAAAAACACTCATTTTTCAACTGAAAGTAATAAGTGAAACTGGAAAGCTAAAATTAACAATGAATGGCAGTTATTTAAAAAAACAATGGATTTGAAAGGATAGTTTTAAAAGATGCAGTAAAAAGCAGAGTTTATAAACTATTCTATAACATTGAAATGACCTTAAAAATTAAGTGAAATACTGAATTGCAGATTAAACCCATTTATTTAAAGGGAATTTGTAAGAAAAGGTCAAAGAATTATTAAATACAAATTATGCTTTGCATTTTACGTTAAAAACTTCAATTAGACAGCCAAATCTTCATGGATAGAATTCTACAATGAAGTTAATATATGCAACGACATTGCCGAATAGTTTTACTTCGGTCCTTTTGTGGATAATTACCTCCGAACAAACTTATTTTGTATTTTTTTTTACAAGTCAAATATTTTATAGACCGTGGTTATATTGTAATAACGGCAATGTTATCCCAGGTGTCTTTTGGCACGTTTAATTTCTTGGTAAATTTATTCTTCCTTACCCTATGAATGCCTGCATTTAATATGAAATTTTACCCATTTATAAATATTATCAATATTAAATCTGAAAGACCGCATAACATTGAGAATAATTCATGCGAAAATAAACTTTGGTAGAGCTAGTTATTGGAAATAAAAGGCTGATATGGCTTATTCTTGGATGGTTGCATATGCTAATACGTGGATAGGTGAATACCTATCTAACATAGATTGGAAAACAAAGTTCATTTTGAATCTTAACAGTAGTTTTGCAGGGTGTTCTAAATAGACTGGCGGTTTTAAAACTTCAATAACAAACAGCGAAAGCTATTGAGGTTTTTCTTACTGGAGAGTAAATTGTGTAGTCGAAAATTTATACACTACTTTATTTGAGTTTGAAATATCACATCTATATGAACACTGCTTTGTCGCAAATTGAAAATGCTCAAAATAACATCGCAGTTTCAAATCCCTTTGGCATTTCAACATAATGAATGGTAAACATTTTTATATGTTGATTTCAGCTAACAGTTTGAGACCGTGCAGTGCCAATTATTGGTCGTATTTTGTACTAAAACAAGGAAACTTAAAAATAGACTTCGCACATCATTACTCTTCTGCAAGAATGTATTGAATTTCAAAAACCGTCCGTCCATATTAGGACAGTAAATAAGTTGCAATAGAATTGGGTTTCTTTTGGATATGCTCTGAAAAAATTTAAAAATCCTTCGAAAGAAAGTGAAATTTATTAATCATTAAATTCCGTATTCACAACCATATACTCCAAATTCTTAGTTTTATATACGTAGAGAATTCCAAAAGACATACTAGTATGTTTTTGTGGGTTATCAGGTCTGAAACTTAATTTGCATATATAGGAAAATATAAACCTATATATAAAAAAAAAGGGGGGGGGGGATAAAGTAAACCGTAATTTTGGGATGGAAAATAGTTTTCGGTCCTCTCCCCCTCACTAAAGAAGTATTTCCATTTGAGAATTTTTTTAATTTCATTTCTGAAATAAAAAATTTATATTATATAAATAGCTATATAATCTGGTGTTTTTATTTCAGACTTTTCCATGATATTCATGAAACATTCCATCTCTCACATGAAAACAATTTTGAAAATATACAAGAAAATACTCTCGGGGAAATTCATATGCATTGTTTTTCAATAACACCAATCTGAAAATAGTTAGGTTGCTAACTTAACATCATTCGAAAAACTATTTTAGCACTGCATATGGGGCATTCTCACAAACTTGAATTTTAAGTCCCTGAATAATAATTTGTATTTTAGTACATTTTTTTTTTTTCATATACTGGGGAACATCCCATTGCATGCCTGCATAAAAATATTAACGAGATAACGGGTGTCCCAAAAAATGACTGATGGATTTTAAAATTCAATAACTTGCAAACAGGGACATTTAAAAAATTCTTGCAGGAGGATTATGTATAATGTCGAGAATTTTTTTTTACAGCGATTCATGATTTTAGTTCAAATTTCAAACAATAGATGGCTCTGGGAGCAATAGGAGCTCAGTCCAGACCCGATTTTTGGTACTTCGGGATCCATTCAATACATTTTAATCCCCTTTTTTTTCGCATGAAAGAGGCCAAACATTTGAGCCCAGATTTAGCGGTTATTGCTTGCAGTACCATCTGTCGCTGCTATTTGTAACAAACTGAGAATAGCAGCATAAAAACTCCTGACATCTTTTATTGCACTCCTACAAGAATTTTAATATCTGTCGCCGTTTCCAAGTTATTGAATTTTAAAATCTATCAGTCATTTTTGGGACACCCGGTAAATAAATTTCAGACGATGTTGGGAGTCCAAGTATCCAGGAAACTCGTATACCGTCCCATGCCCCTGATTTTTAAGTTTGGAGCTGTCTGTATAAAATTGTTTCATTTAAAGTAATTAGATGCAATTTTTTCCCCGAAACGGACTTGTTTTATATAAATATGTAGCAAAAAATTAAGCTGCACACATTTTTACGGTTATTTTTGTTGGCTGTCCCTGGGTTTTAGATTCCTTACCGTCCCTCTTGCTAAAATTATATAGAAAATCACTTCAGATTCAGTCACAGAATTTTTTTCAACCTTTTTTCATGCAGAAGTACGCTAGAGAAAGAATGTCAAATTCTTTGACAGGAAATTTACTGCATAATTTAAATCGGCATTTAAATATCAATTTCAAGCATCGTGGCTTTATTGGTTGTCTTACCGTCCCCTAGGTTTATTCCTGCACTTTGGATTAAATAAAAAACAAATAACAGTTTCTAAAAATCAATGAACATCCTGGTTATCACTTAGCCTTAACATGATTTGCCAAAAAATAGCTGGTAATTTTCATTACCGTCCCTTTTCCTGTACCTTCCCCTTTTTTTGCCTTACCGTCCCTTCTTTAACACCACTTTAAGACAATGTTATACGAAAATTTTGTACTAAAAATACTACATTGTTATTTCTTATTTGAATGTCCTGTGGGTACTACGCAAATTCATTAAGTAAAAATTTAGAATAGAAAGTTAGTGGTAAAATGGTAAGGAAAATTAAACTCAAGTTTAACTTAAACCTTAGTTAAAATTTTCGCTCCGACCATTTTTTCTTTATTTTGAATCTAGACATTCGTCTGTAGGATTAAAATGTTATTTCAGCAAGTTTAATTTCACCAGATTTTTATTCTTGAAAGTCAAAAGATTGCGAGATTGCCCCATATTTTATCACTTAGTATGTTTGAAATATTTTAAACCCACCAGTAATGATTGTGACATGACTTATCTTCATAGTCTAACATTTCGCTTCCGAATACCACCGTGTCCATACTTCTAGTTTCCGAAACCTTTTTTTGGTTTATATCAATGAATCAAACTTTCTTGGATCTTAACCCTTTCGGTGTCAGATTTTTTTTTTTCTTCTTACCAACTATGAGAATAAAATTACTTTTAATAGTAGCTATCCAAATTAATTTAGTGACGTTTAAAGAGTATGTCCTTCTCTGAAATATGACGAATGTAGTTATTTTACGTACTATTCAATTTCCATTCATATGACATTAGGCTAAGGAAGAGTTTTTGGCGAAACATTTGGAAAATCTTATTACAACAGGATTTAACAGAAATTACAAATTTCTTAATTTAAAGAAGAAACCATTACTAGCCAAAACATAACCGAAGTCAAGAAATGCATAGACATACTACCACTACACGTAGATAGCCAAAAAAAGCAATTAAGACAATATTTGCTCAATGAAAAGGCTACTATTAATAGTACGCCAAACCCGAACAGGTTAAAGATATCGTATGGTAATCGCCATAATTCTTGGGGGAGGGGAAGGGGGGGATTGCATTTTTCAATAAAATGCATATATAATTCCTTTCTCTTCGTCTACCTTCACCTTAGGCAGATTCTTAGACTGTTTTCAATATAAATGCACATAAATTAGTATCAAGAATACTGTGCTTGAAAGCAATATACACTAAGAAAGTACAGTAAAGCCTCTTAAGGGAATTCTTCACTCGCTTGGAAACATCCGCTCCGTAATGTTAAACCAATGGGAGGTTTTCGAATTTCTCGTTTAAATTTGAATATTTTTAAACTTTTTTTTTTGGGGGGGGGGGGAGGGCAAAGGATAGATGAGCTCAACCTTTAACCTCTTGGGGACGAGCGATACGTATACGTGTCGCATGAAGCGCTCAGAATCCTTGTTATTCCTCACCAGTAAAATTTTACTGTAAAATTTGCCTTATTTAATCAGCGCATTTTCTCGATTCAAGAAGACAAATTTCTGTTTTTAAAAAACTGACAAAAGATTAAAAATTTTGTAAAAGGGTCCCGTCCCGAAGGGGTTAATATGACATTTTCATTTTGGTTGCAGATGTTTTCTAAACAGGTACTTTCAGTTTGCAAACCGGTTTCGAAACAAAGTACTTTTAAAAAAAAAATCAACAACCAAAATCGAGTCATTACAGATTGAGCTCCGCTTTCCTAAGTAAAATATTCAAATTTAAACGAGAAATTCGAAAACAACCTCCCCATCAGTTTAACATTGCGGAGCGGGCGTTTTCAAGTGAGCGAGGAATCCCCTTAATATCAGGCACCTCACGGACCATAAAATTTATTATGAGGCGTACGTTATTCATAGCTTAAAATTATATAGGTTTTTGAGATGGAAAAATTGCTCGCTGAATAGAAGTGTCCACTATTCAGGAATGTATGTTATGGAGATATTAACTAACCGAGAAGATGGGATGTACAGTTAAAATTTTAAAATAGTGATAAGTAGAGCTGGACGATATCAGAAATTTAATATCGCAATATATCAACGAGTTAATATTGCTGTTGGTGATATATTGCGATAACTACCTTAATGTGCGTAGGAATTGAAAAAAAAAATCCTTATTTCGAAAGATAGGTATGCAGCAGCAATTTAAATACAAACAGTTCTAGAAAGGAATGAATCAATTGTTTTATACCAGTTTCCTCACAGAGTAACCCTTAAATATATATATATATCACGCCGTGTGACCACCGCACTTGAAATATATATATATATATATATATATATATATATATATATATATATATATATATTTCAAGTGCGGTGGTCACACGGCGTGATCAACTATTTTTACTTTCTTCAATACTTTCTTCTTGTAAAGATAGGATTCATGAAAATTTTCGAATTCCGGTTTTCGACAGATTTACACGTTTTAGGGGTCAGAGATTCCAAAAAACATGTTTTTACAAAATGTCTGTCTGCGACTGTGAGTGTCTGTCTGTGTGTATGTGACAAATTTTGTGGGCGCTCTATCTCAAGAACTAATGCACGGAATTTAATAAAAATTGATATTCCGTTAGTCCCTAATACAAATTGATGCTGATTAGTTTTTGGTGTAAATCGCTCAACAGGTGGCGCTGCTATGCTGCATTTTTCACGATTTTCGCAATAGCTCTATCTCAAGAACTAATGCACGGATTTCGATCAAACTTCATATTTAGTTAGTCCTTGATATGAATTGATGATGATTACGTTTTGGTGTAAATCGCCCAACAGGTGGCGCTGTTATGATGAATTTTGCAGGATTTACACGATTTCCCCAATAGCTCTATCTTAAGAACTAACGCACGGATTTTCATCAAAATTCAGATTCAGTTAGTCCTTGATATGACTTGCTACTGATTATGTGTTGGTGTAAATCGCCCAACAGGTGGCGCTTCTCTGCTGCCTTTTTCACGATTGCCTCAATAGCTCTATCAATAGAACTAATCGACGAATTTTCATCTAACTTCAGATTTAGTTGTATGTTGACACAAGTTGTTAATTAGGTTTTGGTGTTAATCACCCAATAGGTGGCGCTGCTATGCAGGAATTTTCACGATTTTCGTTATTGCTCTATCTCAAAAACTAATGTACGGATTATCTCCAAACTTCAGATTCAGTCAGACGTTGACATAAATTGTTGCTGATTAGGATTTGGTATAAATCACCCAATAGGTGGCGCTGCTAGGGAGCATTTTTCTGAATTTAGACGATTTCAGCGATAGTCATATCTCAAGAACTAACGCACGGAATTTCATATCGTTAGAATCCTCATGAGATGCATAGATTGCCATTTAATTTTGGCAGTGTGATAGCGGATTTTGAAGTATTAACATGTATGAGATAGAAGAAAGTTTTGGGATTGGTACATCCGACTAGTTTATTCTAAAACTGACAACCTGCTTCAAGATTATTTTAATAAAATTTTACTTTTATAATGAAAATGTAGAAGAGCAAGTTTTTATTTTCTAAGAAATTCGGTTTAAAATTCTGGTGTCAGTCAATTATTTCGTCATTTTACGAACAGAATTTGTCTGCCCCTGAAAGGGTTAAAATTAGTGAAACGCTAAAGCAAAAATTTAAATTGATTTATTGCCACAATTTATGGTGATATATTTGTAATTAAATAGGTTTCAATGGATGGGAGATTCAGCAGAAATGTTGTTTCTCAATATTTCTCTATGGTATCATATCTTAATTAAAAAATGAAAAGTAAAAAATAAATGTCACTGTACTTATACCTTCCTATCTGTTTAGTACATGAATACAACGTTGAAACATTTTTTAAAATATTAATAAAAATGACACCTGGAAATAGTTTTATACTAATTGTTTTTTTTTTTTTTTTTTTTGAGTAATATTCATTTTAAGCTGAAATACTCAGGCAGCTTACGTTAAATTCACTCGATAAACATTCACTATACCGCTAATACGGCAGAAAAAATAAGATCATACGAATGTTCTATGAATGATACGGCGACTCAGCAGAGGCAATTTCTAGACGTTAGTAGCTAGGAAATTCAACTCAAAAGCAACCAATGAAGAAGCGGAGAGGATTTGCCATGGTAACGAAAAGCAAAAAGGCCAAGCTTACTTATTGGGAACTGTATCATTAGTGTACTCTGATTGGTCGTTCTCGAGCCGAGCTTTACAGCTGTTAAGCTACAGTAGTATTCTTTCGACTCCGCGCATATTTTAGCTCCTGATATATCAAAACCTTGGTACATATCAATAGGTCTCGAGCATTAGCAGCGGCGGAATTAAACACAGACGACATCAGCTTTATTCAGTAACGAACGAGCAACGAAATATGCGGTTAATAACAGCAAATGTAGATAACGTATTAGGATATGTTGGGATATGAACAGAGATAATCATCGGGCTGAATATTCTGCTCTGAAGAGAGCGGGGCGTTCGCTAAAGTAAGGATTTGAGAAAGTATTGCGATACGTATTGGGATATGTTGGGATATGAACAAGCAGAGATAATCACTGGAGGGAATATTCTGCTCTGAATAGAGCGGGGCGTTGAATAATTTCGCTCGCTAAAGTAAGGATTTGAGAAGGTATTGTGATATTGGTACGAAATATTTTGCGCTTTTTTTCCTGGTTTAATGTCGCGGTACGGAGAGAAATTTTTTTTTTGGGGATATATTGGTAGAGTCAGAACTTAGATATCGATACTCGGATATATCGTCAGAGGCCGAGCTTGGATATTGCTATTGTGATAATTAAAAAATATCAATATTTGTCGATATATTGATAAATAATCCAGCCCTAGTGATAAGATGAACGTTAAAATTTAAAAAAGGGAAGGAAAAAAGCAAAATTTTTAATAGCAATTTAAAATAGAAAATACCACTGAAATAATTTTATTAATTGAATCATTGTAACAAAATGGTAAGAAAAGGAAACAAAGGCTAAATTTGAAATAGTAATAAAAGTTTCATTAATTTTGTAACATTCACGTAAAGTGAAAAGAATTTTTTTAGCGTGCATAAGCCTAAAAATGTTTATGGTTTCTAAAATAATTGCATGGAAAACTTATGTAAAATACTATTTCAAAATTTCCAATTAATAAAATTTTCCAGAAATTTTCCATCTAATACTGACAAATGATTTACCGCAATGGAGCCTCTAAGTTAACGCAGTATGCGTGCACTTAAGAAAATATCATGAAAGATTGATAAAAGAAATTTGTTATAACGTAAAACTAAGTATTAATTCTTACGTTGCTTTTACTGGGAATGTCTGAATAGATTTATACTCCATTCAATAATCGCTCTTAAAACTTATCTATAGTGGTGGTTAGAGTCCTGTATCGGGTCACCCGCTTTCACCCGAACCAGACCCACGGTTCGGCGCTATATTTTCAGATTGCGGGTCGGGTTGACCAGATTTAAGAATGTCCAAAATATTTTTTCACGTTAAAAAGTCTATTAAACCGCAGATCAAAGTTTCATGAAAGCAAAATGCGTATAGTCTTAGAATTAGTTTCCGGAAGTTAATAAACATTTTTTCAACTAATGGTACGATAAGGATTATAAAAAATGCCATGCAGTGCTAAAGCATTTTTGCCGAATAGTTACAATTCTAATGTTCTTGTCTTGATACTTCTAACGTTGTAATGACAAAAATCTGTGTGATAGACGGGAAGAATCCTTTTGCGTTTTGCTGCGTAATTTTTTTTTTTTTTTTTTTTTTTTAAGTACGATAAGGCAGAATGCTAAGTAATACAAGGTGTACCATTATAAGTGGAACTTCTGAAACCGTAACAAATTTTAAAGCATATTTAAAGATTAGATTTTTAAATTTTATACCTTTACATATAGACAAACATTTTTCTACTTTCTTAGTTTTCATTGTATCAAAGTTTGGGTATAATTTACCATAGCTGTGATATTTATTTAATAGTCGTATACGGATACGTCTCGGGAACAACCAGATACGTGCAGGACTAATTCAAATACGTATTTCTTTTCATCTGAAACATGCGCTCAAACTTTGTGAAAATCCCAACAATCTGATCGGCAAAAAGCTTTCATATGAACCGCATGAATTTATATAGCGTGAACCCGATCTGCAGAAAGAAAATTAGATTCATTCCGAGCCGAAAAATAAAAATTCGGGATAACCCGACCCGATGTTTGATTATTCAACTATCCCGAAGCGCCCATTTTAATATTCAAATATAAACAAATCTATATTCTTTCAGGTTTTACAATTCTATGAAAAATACAAAAATGGTACTAGAGATACAATTGTAGAATTTTTTTTTTCATAAATGGTATTAAACACTACTTTCTTTTCTTTCACTGCGGGTTCGACCTCTGGTTCGGGTCGGGCCGCCAAAAATGTTTTGCGGGTTCGGGTCGGGTACAACCAGACCCGTGTAAGGCTCTAGTGGTGGTCAAAAGTGTGAACGATAAAAATTGTGTCTTTCAAAAATGCATGCTTAATCAAAAAAGAAGTGCGTCATGCAAGTACCGTAAAATGGGATGAATAGGAACAGTAGAGTGCACTAAAAAAAAGGGGGGGGGGGACTAAAAAACGGAAATACTGGCAATCTAGACGCCAGTACTATTTCCGTTTTTTTACGGGAATTTTTACCCATAAAATTGCAGAAAATTTTCCGTTTTTCCGATTAAAGACTGAAATTTCTGTAATTTATGGGTAAAAATTCCCGTAAAAATAGGGAAATAGTACTGGCGTCTAGATTGCCAGTAGTATCTTTTTTTTTCAGTGTGAAAAGAACCAAAACTTCTGTAACTACCTTTAATACACGTTTTGTATTGTTAAATGTGTGCTATATATATAGGTCCATATAATGTTCTTTCGTATAAGTTCTTCCATTATTATTAAACTAATCATGTTAAAGATTTATTGTTGTGATGTCGTAGAATTGCAATGTGTGGTTGCGAAAAGGAGCGCGGCATTGAGATTTTATTCGGATTTAGCAGTTGCACTAGACTAAAGGATGCCCAAAAAATAAAACCAGATTAATCTAAGAATCTAACCCTAGAATACTACACAGTATAGCGTTAACGTTAAAATACCATCGTGATAATTACGTGCGTCTGGTATTCTATGGTTAAATTACTCTGATTACTCCATATAAGTCGGGAACAAAGAGGTTTTAAAAAAAAAAAACATCTTTTGAAATCAAAGTCCTGAAAAGCCAGAGATTTCCTCATAATCTAAACATAAGATATAAATATATGGAATCAAAAACAAAGTCAGGCTCCGATAAAGTTCTGTACAAGCAAAGTTTTTCGAGGAAATCAGCGGACTGATGCAGAAACCATGGAGAAATCGTGACAACTTAAGCGGTACATATATGCATGTACGTTAATATTGCGATATGTGGTATCCGCGTTGAATTTTCGTTTTTCTGATCCAGCTTTCATTTTAATGTCCGACTGCACTCTCAAGATGACGGTTATGTAGAAAAGATTTCTCGAACTTTCAAATTTTTCGAAACTGAAGTAGATTCACTCTTTGGTCTGTAAGACGTTAAGGAAAAAACTTACAGTAAGTGTCAAACCATCACATTTTAAGAATGAATAGGGTCAATAAAGACGTTTTAATCATGTTTATGAAAAAACATAATGTTATGTTGTCAAATCTGTTGATAGTGAAAGGGAATGAATAACTGTTACGAGGAAATTCAAGTGTAAATAGGAACACAGGGATTTTACACCTTAACTGGAAAAGTAAAAAATACGGGTATCTAACAAAACCCCTTAAGAACTCACTTCAGTCACGGCAAAAAAGCAAAACGCTAATGTAAAGTCTACGGGGGCGTTATTTTCAAATTTCTCGCTTTGATTTCAATATTTTTGGATGATTTTTTTTTGCATACGGTAGCTGAGGACGATCTACAACCGGGCTAGTTTTTACTTTTATTAGCTTTTTTTATATTGGGGTAGTTTTAATTTCAGAACCGGTTCCGAAAGTAAAAGTATTTTTTAAAAAAGTCCGAAACCAAAATCAAAGTAAAAACTAGTATTGCACTAGTTGTAGATCGTCCTCAGCTATCCTATGCAAAAAGCCTATCAAAATTCAAGCGAGATATTAACATTATCATCCGGGTCTTTGAGTGACTAGTGTAGGCTCTTAACTGCTGCGACAGAAATTGTCGCATAGCTATTGTTAACAGTCACTTGGACAGCTTGATCGAAAGATGAATAAAATGCTCAACTATCTCAGAGGATACGGTTTCTGTACTAAACTTAATGTTCAAGACTAATTAAAATTCACTTATTGAAAAGTCTAGCATTTGTATTAGAAAAATAAGAGCGTAAATTTTAATCCATTTTATATATGCTTTACTAACAAACTACGTCCGATTACTAACGATCATATTGAAGCCTACGTTGAATGGTTGTAAAAAGCTATTGAAAATTAGATTAAAAGTAAAGACAGGTATACGCCGAAGCATAGTCCAAACTGAAAAATTAGTTTTCGGAGAACTTTCTGCCCGTTATTTTAAATCTAAATAAATAGGGAGGGGGGAGGAATGAGAGACGTTTGAGAATAATAAACTGGTAATAACTTGCGGCCTTAATCTCACGGGAATGAAAACTGTTTCAATTTATAATCATTTAGAAAATTAAAATATCGCACGAATAAAAGTGTGCTTTAAGTAACATTTCCATCCTCCTGTAGCAAGTATCCCCGGGTATGTTTTGTTTCACCAGAGTAAAAACCTGGCAGACAAAACTTCCATTATGTCTTCCAAGTTTTCTTTGTTATCGAAAAGCAAAGTACTTTAATCTTCATACTTTAACGATGTACATCGTTTACGTCATGTTATCGTAGACCATTACCTGAAGTACAATGTACGTTATACATAGAATAAAACCTTTCAGATTTTCATGCTTCCAGCTAAAAAAGCCAGACCGTGATACTTTTAGCCTCCTCTTGGACGCCACGTGATCAAGATAGTAGTTCAATAATTGATGAAAACAGCCTATGTGATAAAGATTGGCTAAAAAGGTGAAGAGATCTGTGTGGTGCGGCAGCCTGCCTTTCATTGGCTGGCACTTTATTAAAAAGTGGTATTTACATATGGAAATAAAACCCAAATGTCAAGTGTCAATGGGCAAATCTGAAAATCAATTAAAACCTTTAACCAGACCTAATCTTAAGTTAATTGGCATTCAAATTATTTAAATTCTTACTTTGGTCTTTAATTATTTTTCCAATTTTTAGAGACTGCTGAATGTTGGGCCGGGTGTTTTCGGGAAAGTTGACAACTATGCAATTTAATACAAAAGTAATTATTTGTGAAGAGGGAAAGATTGAAACAATACATTGCAAGAAATACAAGAATATGTCTCCACTATAATCAAGTTTCAGAATACAAAGTTTCCAACTATATATTTAAAGTATTAAAAATAAAATTTAACAGGTAGTAAATTAAAAATTAATCTTAATAACATAGGATAACTTAAAGATAGAGATTTAAATTTCTTCTGTCGTGTAATCCGTAGCAGGTGAAAAGGCAAGCTGGGTTATTCTGAGACACTGAAAGATCAATATTTTCTTTTCAGAAGAAAACCATCAAGAAGTAATCAAAGTATTTAACCCTTATGACCAGACTTAAAGTGTCATTAAAGATATGTTATAAATTCAGTTCACACATAGATTTGCGCCATTGCAATTTAGGATGAGTTAGCTATTTTACTACGCTTCAAAAGCTTTATGCACTGAACAAAGCAAAAATTTATAACTAGAAAATTTTGGTACTAAAAAACAAAATCTATGCGCGCAAAACTGATTTTTACATTCTCTAAAATACTAAAAATAACATTTTAAAGAAATGATTTGAGTACAGTTGTAATCTTCCACAAGAACTATTCTGATTTACAAACTTTCTTTAATAAACGTAATCTTTCTAAAGTTTATTTAATGATTGCACAAATCTTTCCAAGAGTTTCTGAAGTTTTGATGACGTTTGAAGAAATTTATTCACAATTTGAAAAAAAGTTCGACTTAAGAACTACATTAGCCACACGAAAACACTCGCACGCTAAAACTATAGGAGTGTTATTCTCGAATTTCTCGCTTGCATTTTAATATTTTTAAAAAGTTCTTTTGCATAGGATACCCTGAAAATGATCTAGGGTTTAATCTAGAGCTAGCCAAATAGCTAACTGGAAGTGCTTTTTGCCCCCCAAGCATTTAGTGAATTAGCCAAATAGCGACAGCCAAAGAAATATGCTATATCATTCCCATTTTGTTGTTCCGCATTTCGTAAATCTGCTGCCGTTGCTCAAAAACAAAAAAAAATCTCATTGCTTCCGCGCCGCGGCAACGCTTCAAAATTTGAATTGTGCTCTCTATGCAAGCGTCTAACAGTGCGACATCATTTGCATCAGGCACGATTCCAGCATATGGCGAAAACGAAAATCGCAGATAGTATAAGCATGGGATGTGATGTGCACTAGCTTTGAATCATCAATGTGCCAGATGTATGTCGCATAAACTTTTCAGACTTGAATTTATGCGGGTTCTGGCTACAACGTGTAAAGAAATTAAACTAGTTTTTTTTGTTTTTTTTTCCCCATAAAAATGGCATAACTGGCATGTTTCCCAATGTGACTTTGTATGAATTTGTAGCACCACTTTTGTTGTCTACAGCAGACTGAAGGGATATTCAGACTCATGAATATAACAAAAACTAACTTGAGAAACAAACTGACAATCAAGAATTTAAGTAACTTAATGAGTAACTTGGAAGGGGAATTTTGAAAAGAATTTCCATTAAAAAAAGCATTTGCTGTGATACATACAGCCAAATCTCGAAGGGTCAATCTTACAGAGTGATGTATTTGTTTGTATATTGCGTAACTAAAAATAATACTCATGTATAGAAATTTTGTATAAATAAAAACTTTTTCCCCTTGGCTAAAGCTATTTGGCTAGAAGTTATTGGCTGCAATTAGCCAAAAAGCTAAAAATCCCTTTTTCCTAGATTAAACCCTATGATCTCTAACATTGTTAGTTTTACTTTATGAAAAAATCTGCAACTAAAATCTATAGCTACTTTCATTTCGGGAACCCGTTCCGAGAAGAGAGTTAATATTGTAATCAAACTTTTTCCATTTTGGTTGCATTTCAGAGGTTTTTTGGGTTTTTTTTTTTTTTAATGGGATAGCTCAGGCCCATCTCTAAACGAGTCCATTTACTTTAGAACAGATTCCCCCCCCCCCCCTTGTAACAAGGTCACTTTCCCTTACGAAATCTATTCCAATAGCGAAATACCCCCCCCCCCCCAAAAAAAAAAAAACAGAGTAAAAAAGGTCCCGGTTAGAGATATGTAATAAAGATAGTTTAAAAATATTGAAATGCTAACGAGGCTTTACAAAAGAACTCCCCCATATGTTTAACATTAAGCTTGCGAATGTTCTCACGCGAGTAGGGTGGGGGATCTTCAGCCTCACGTTAACCATCATACTGAAACAGGATTATTCTATTAGTCCAGGCAATAGGGAATTTCACGTAGCAAAATTAATGGTAGTTCTGGAGATTGGCTTACTTTGTTTTTTGGGTCGCTGAATCAATTTGTAACTTCCCACCAAAATTTCCCCCGGCAACCCCCCCCCCCTCCCAAATTTTGGTAAAAAGCCCCCCAAAAATGGTTAATTAAAAAAATATATTTTATTGTTTTAGGGGAAAAGTATCTAGAAATTCAGAAAGACAAAATTTGCAACAAATTAGATATGACATGACTTAGGATGAAGGGGAAGGGGGGGGGGGATCTGCCTCGGAACATGCACGGTGCTGCGTGGACTAAGCTGCGCAATTCCACTTAACCACGTTTACATTCGACGTCCCATCTTCCCCTCCGAACTTTCCTTATAAGGTTTACTTTAAGTTTTTTGGGTCGCTGAATCCGAATTTTTAACTTACCCAAAATCCCCCCCCCCCCGAAACCCCACAAAATAGTTAACTTAAATTTCTTATTGTTTTGGGGGAAAAGCATTACGAAATTCAGAAACTAGACAAAATTTGCAACAAATAGGCTATATGACATTATGACGTAGGATAAACGGGGAGAGGGGGCTGCCTCGGATCATTCCTCGCGCGCTTTTCTCAAAAACCGAATTTTTTCAAAAAATCAATTTTTCGGGAGGTTGCCGGGTGAAATTTTGGTGGGATGTTACAAATTCGGATTCAGCATCCCAAAAAACAGAGTCGAAAACCAGAACTAGTATTAATTTTTCCAGGTAAAATCCCCTATTGCCTGGACTTCATAACTTAGTGCACGTAGCGCCGCAGTGAGTGTTCAGAGGCAGCCCTCCCCCTCCTCGTTCATCCTACGTCATAATGTCATATATCCTATTTGTTGCAAATTGTTTCTACTTTCTGAATTTCGTAATGCGTTTCCCCTAAAACCATAAGAAATTTAAGTTAAAAACAACTATTTGGGGCGGGTTTCGGGGGGGGGGGGGGGAGAGAATTTTTGGGGGGTCGGGGAGTTAAAAATTCGGATTCAGCGACCCAAAATACTTAAAGTAAACCTTATAGAGAAAGTTCGGAGGGGAGATGGGAGGGCGAATGTAAACGTGTGAATGGTTAAGTGGAATTGCGCAACTTAGCCCACGCAGCACTGCGCGCATGTTCCGAGGCAGATCCCCCCCTTCCCCTTAAGTCATAATGTCATATCTAATTTGTTGCAAATTTTGTCTTTCTGAATTTCTAGATACTTTCCCCCCCAAAATAAAAAAATGGATTTTTTTAATAACCTTTTTGGGGGCTTTATACCAAAATTTGGGGGGCGTTGCCGGGGGAAATTTTGGTGAGAAGTTATAAATTCGGATTCAGCTACCCAAAAAACATAGTAAGCCTTTTTCCAGAACTACCATGAATTTTGCTAGGTAGGGTCCCTATTAGTGATTGACCGAATCAGCAATTTTGCCGAACACCGAAGCTTCGGTCGAAGTGTATACCGAAGCTTCGGTATTCGGCAACCGAATACTTGAAATTTTTTAAATACGCATTTTTGCATATATTAGCTTTTTTAATAAGCTTTAATTGAAATTAAATTCAATTCAGTTACATTTTTATTTTAAAATTAATTACACAAAAAAATTTAATGACTTCTTTCCACTCACAAATTCATTAACCCATCACTTTTTATTATTTTATCACTAGTAAATACCCAAAAATAACCTATGAAAGTATTAAACTATACAGGGTATTATTAAGGATAAGGACTGTCAGAAAAACAAAAGTTCATTCAAATAATAAGAAACAATGTTGTCAATCTGATTTACTGATTGTCTCACTCTAATTATAAACATATGAATAGGGATGTTCTCAAAATACAAAAAGTATTATATCAATTTGTACATTTAACTATTTTCTGTCAAATTATTGATAGAATATTTTGATTAATATTTTAACATTGTGGTGGTGAAGATAAGAATTTGAGTGGTTATAAAAGCGGATAGGCATAGGGGTATACTTATTTGATGTGTGTATTTTCTTTAATATACACCTTAGATATACCGATGTGAACTCTGATATACTTATTTGATGTGTATATTTTCTTTAATATACACATTAAATAAATTTAAATAAAACTATAGAAGTAAAATTAAATTATAAGGGAAAGATGCGCATCTTCCTTACATTTTTTCTCTCTGTTGTAGACAGTTCTTTTGATTTTGCACCTATGTAGGCTATTTTAGAAAGGAAAAAGTTTTTTTTTTAATAAAAAATGGCCTTTGACACTTGTTTTTTGTAGTGCAGCTGAACTCTGAACTCATGCACATAATATTGAAACTCATTGTTTAGCCTATTCTACTGCCAAGTAAAAGAATTCTACTTCTAAGAAAGTACTTATCTGTAATTATTCGGCCGAATACTTTTAAGTATTCGGCCGAAGCCGAATATTCGGTTTACATGCCGAACCACCGAATACCGAATCAACTATTCGGTATTCGGTCAATCCCTAGTCCCTATACTGTCTATATCGTATATGCAGAAAAATAAGATTAAGTCGGTTCGGTTAGTTCTCTTCTAGATGAGATTTCGCCGAAGTTTGATAACCTATGTAGAATAGATATATCGGCACTTTTTCAAAGCTCACAACACAAATGCTTAATATAATGATCTTTTTACAATGAGGAATTATTTTTACAATTTTCGCAACATAAAATATCGAGAATTATAGAGATCTTCAGAAAGTAATTAGAGAATAAATTGTGTAAAAAAGGTATTTTTACAAACAGAAAAAGGTTTACTTACGATTTTAATATATTGAGAAAATAAAACATCTTTGGCATTAAAATAATTTCTTTGTTTGTCAAAACACCAGCTACAATTTCTTCCGCAACATAGTCAGGCTCTAACATGCTGAAAACTCTGGAAAACAAAAAATTGGTAATCAAACTATTGAATTTAAAAAGAAAAATTGTTGCAGACAAAATTTAAGGTTTTGGGGAAAGTTACCATACTTGTTTAAAATGATATTTTGAAATTTTATTTTTTTAAAGCTTTTGATTAGTAAATCAAATACTGTGGCATCAGAAAAATTAAATGACGGCCATATCCATCAAGTACAAGGGAATTATAGTCAAGATAATGAAATTAAGATTAACTAATCCACCCGCCAGAACTGCTCAGGCTCGAGTATTACAACTTTAAATGTATTTAATATACTGGATAATAACCCTTAAATATACTTAAAATCAATGTTGACATTAGACATCTCTACAAGAGACATACCCACATCTGATTGAAACACTGAAGTTCCCGAGGTGGGGAGATTGCACTAGACCATTAATAAGCATAAAAACATCTTCTGGGAGGAGTATCTACCTAAATTAAACACTTTATAAAATGACCTTACTGTTTCCCTGGGTTAATTTTGATATCTACTTTTGTTTCACAAGAATGGCGATAACGCCGCTAGTGCATTTCGCGAGAACTGGGGGCCGATCACGAACTCGTCGAGATCCTTCCGAAACGGGAAGAACCCGATGTCCCATTTGCATGTTTCTCGGAAAAAAATATCGGATACACAATTTAAGCGGTACTACGGCGATTTTAATAATCTTTTTTCTCAAGAGTGAAACTCAGATTTTTGGCTGTTAAAAGCTCAAAATGATATGAACGGCAGTTCTAGAAAATTAAAAATGAAATTTGCTTTTTGACCAATCCAAGGGCTTTCCTGTTAAAAAAAAAACGTTACTTAACATATTTAATAGCCATCAAGGCCTTATTCTAAACTTTAAAATGATATGAATAAAAATTTATAAAAGTTTGTTAAATATTAGCATTAACTACCCTAAAATTTAGAGAAATTCTGCTTAAATATAAAATAAAATATTCAGAGATTTGAAATAAATTTTAAACGTTAACACAGGCCTGCGATGAAAAAAATACAAGGGTATTGATGGCTGAACTTTATGTATTTTTTGCTGCTAATTAAAAAACAAATAATGAAAAAATTCTATCACTCACGTTTTCTTGAAAAATATTGGGTCGATTGGAAAGTTTGTCGTGTTGGATAAATCTATTCGTACCGGTAAATTCTGCCAGGTAATAAGACATTAGATATCGGAATCAATGTCTAATAATTAAAGGATTGAATTTTCCGGTACGAATTGATTTTCCCAACACGACACAACCGACACTTTTTAAACCGTTTAAACCTATAACATAATAGATTATCGGTGAGGCAAATTGATTTTTCAGTAATCTATTTTTTTTTACATAGATTTACATGGATAAAATCATTGTTGCCAGATAGCACATGCAAAATTGTCCAAAATTGTCCTTTTTATTTTAGCAAAAATATAGATATCGATGTTACAAAAAATTCTGATGTGATGGGGGGGGGGGGGGGGTTGGGAGGTCATTTTCGGAAATCAGCCCACCAAATAACAAAAATTAGCGAAAACTTCTCTTTTATTTTTCAAAAACTTCAATTTCGCAGGCCTGTGTAACCGTACTTTTAAAATATTGCACGCAGTTTTTGGCAGATTCCCCTCCAGTACGCTGCTTGTTTAAAATGAAAATTTCATGATTTAAAAAAGTCCTTCCGGCCAGTGCCGGGAGGAAGAGGTAGCTTTCAAATACCTTATTTTAAAAAAGCCAACTTATATTATTCAAACACACGAAGCTCAATTTAGTGGAAACCGAATATAGGAGATTCAATACTAATTTTTATCAATACTAAATCATTATGAATGAGAATTTCGCGAAATTAGTCAGCTTTATCCAAGCTGCTTTAATTTAAAGTAACTTATATTTGGATGAGATGTTGATGTATACTATCCACATGCTTTCTCACATGGAAATAGGCGAATACGTGTGTTATCGCGTGACAAATACAAGATCGTTTCAAAATGTTAGCCATACTAGAAATTCAAAGTGCTATAATTCAACCATTTTTTAAGATATAAACAAAAGAACAAATTTTCAGAAACAAAATCTACTCCGGAATCTTTGTATCAAGGCCAAACACAAAAAAATCTTTTTCATTTTCCAATTTTTTAATACCTCATTTTAAATTTAATTTTTTTTTAAATGGCAACCCTTTTGAAACAAGATGGCGAATGAAGCTGGCCTACGAACTCGGTCGAGACATTGGTATGTACCATGTACATACCGAATTACATCCAAATCGGTTCATAAATTCGAGAGTTACAGTATGACAAAATTCCTATTTTATATATATATATATATATATATATATATATATATATATATATATATATATATATATATATATATATATATATATATAATTCATAATATTTGACGGTGGAAGGTTATGTTTAATTAATGGATATATATATATATAACTTTTGAACGGAGGGTGGTTTCGGGGTCTGGGGGTCATGATCGATGAAAATACCAAAATTTTTTGAAATCGCTTTCCTCCGAACGGCTGCAATAGGTAGCTTTTTGTAATGAAAGCTACCTAAAAGTAATTTTTAAAAATGTAATTGCAGTACCTATTAAAATAAAAGAAAATATATACAATGTTACTCTGCTTCAAAGTATCCTCTGCGCTATGTCAAGTAATGCTATGTCTGCGCTATGTAATAGTTCTCTCCTTTAAAAAAAAAAAAGAAAACATGCACAGCATACTTGAAAAATAATTAACCAGACATTTGTTAAAACTTCTGTATACTAAATATCACATTTGTACAAATATTCAAGTCTATATTAGGGTAAACAATGATACAACCTAATTACTCAAATTTCCACAAACTAATTATTCAAAATTCCCAAAAGTTTCTTTGAGGAGAGGGGGGGGGGGATTAACTATTTTAATTGTAATTTGTTGTATAACAAATCCTTTAATAATATTTATCGAGAATTTCTGATTAGTAGAAGATATTAAAATTTCAGGAAAAAAAATAAAAATTTAAGCATTGCAGGCTTTTGATAACCTAAGTAATGCTGCCGAGGTTTTGATTGATTTTTTTCTTTTTCGGTAGCACTTTAAAGTCAAAAGCACTATTCTCTCAAAAAAGCCGCAAATTTGTTATTGTAAAATTAAAAAAAAAAAACTCGACAGCGTTACCTCAAGAAACATCTCGCCTAATAAACGCATTGGATTTTTTGTTTTAGACGATACAATGACGTTTTATAACGCACACCGCGAAACAACTTTGCTGAGATTTGCTGCCAATGGCTTATTTACCAATATTTTGCAATTTAGGAAAATATCGTTCAGATGTTTTATTATATGGAAATTAAATAAACCAGCATTACCTGTAGTCTAAAAAATTTTGAAAATTTCTTTCACTGAATTAACCTTACCCTCCCCCCTTAAAAGATCAGTCATTTTCACCCATTATGGTAGTTTCACTAGCATTATCACTCAATTTTAGATATCCTGCTTATTTTGCCACCAGTCCTTTTTGTACTTATCTGCCTCTTCAGATCTTTTTTTTAAAAAAAAGGGGGGGGGGGGGGCAAGAAAAAGGTAGAATATTTAGTTTGAAAGAATTCAACCATGGAAAACATGTGATAAAAAATGACAACTGAAATTATGCTGTATAAGTGAATCAATTTTACATCTCTTCATATTCGATTATACTAATCCACATCTTTTTCTGAAACATCAATAAAAAGATTGAACACTTAAAGTTTCTCTACTCATTCGGAATATTTACTGTCTAATACAGATTTTACATTAGGCTAACAAAAATATGCCGTTCACAAAAAAAATTTCTGAATATAACTAAAAATTAGAAATAAAAAGCAATTTGTTTATTCGTTATAGAGGAATTATAATACATTATTTTTTTATATATAAGCAACAGAATATTACAAATATCAATATTTTATAAAAAGGAACCGAGTTATTTGTCTTCATTTTTTAACTAAATATCCAAGTTCAAAATATTCAATGAAAATAGAAAATTGGAGTAAATATTACATGGGAGTAATGCAAAATTGGTGTAATCAAAATGCAAAACAAAAGGAGGTAAGAGGAAAGAAAGCTACCGAATTTGTGTTTGGGAGATGTACTCTAACGCGCAATGGAACGACTATTTTGCGGACGCGAGAAAAAAAAAAAATTAAAAAAAATCAGATTTTCACGTTTTTAAATTAGGACATAAGTAAATTAGGCCTTTTTTTCAAATCCAATATTTTTTTCTTTAACGTTAACTGTTAAAATTTGCTATTAGCATGGATTTAAACTACGATTTGCGCTCTTTCAGGGCTACTCTCCAAACGAAACTGCCAACTTTGACAAACTTCGTTTTGTTCGCAAACGCAGGAAATGGTTAAGTGCTCGTATTTAGAAACTTTGTAAACTGTTTCATTTTCCGGTAAAGGCAGAAGATGTTTCAGACAACGTTTAAAAGCTGGCATTTTGAATAGTTTCTAGACTCGACAGCACGGTAAAAAAGCGATGTCGCGAGACAATGGCTTATAACTCAATACGAGATTCATTTATCGAAAAGTGAAAAAGAGATTACAAATCACTTCAAAAATCATGCTACAAGTGTCATCCTTTTGAGCTTGAAAAAGTGGACACTAAATGAGTGCGTTCACAACCACAGTATACCAAGTCCATTTAGAAAGTGCATAAAATCCGTTTTATTCACTCCCACAGTAAAAGTCAACAGATGACATGAGAAAGTATGTCAACACAGACTTATGCACCTTCTACATATCTTTTCTTTTCAAAATGGACTGTCTACTATGGCGGCGAGTCGCTCAAATATGCCCGACACTTTCGCGTTGTTCAGTGGGAAAATTGAGAACCACCTTAAGACTTTACTGTCACAGAAATTGTACAAGTTTTGCAAGTTGTCGCCGAGACCGCTTGATCAAGCACTGTATAAAAAAAACCAGACTAAAATATGGAAATTTTACTGACAATCGAGACGCCAGTATTACTTTCGTATTTTAACGGAAATTTTTCCACGTAAATCGCAGAAAATTCCGTTTTTCTGGAATTTACGGGCTAAAATTCCCGTTAAAATACGGAAATATTAGGTTGAACAAAAAGTTCTGGGAAATTTTTAATCTAATGTTACCAGAATTTGTATCGTATATAGGAGTACTAGTGGTATATCTACAGGAGTTGAGGAATCCAATTATGGCCTCTTTCGATCAATGAAACACTTTCTAGAGCCGTCGATTTGAATCCTTTAATGAAGTTGAAGAAGCATGTCACGAGTTTTTCTATTCCAAGGAGCTGCCATGGTACTTCCAGCAAATCCGGAATCTGGCAGGACGATGGCAGAAAGTCGTGAACTATGATGGTCTACTTTGAAGAATAGTTCTTGTTGCTTTTGTTGATTTGCGCATAACAACGCAACTTCCACAAATTTCCCAGAACTTTACTCAACCTAGTAGTACCGGCGTCTCGCTTGCCAGTACAATTCCTGTATTCTAGTTTTTTTCCCCCTCCTCAACAGTGAAAGGTTAAAAGCTCGATTAACTTATAAGATACCGTTTCTATACGATATTTATGTACAGGAGTCTTATATTAATATTCACCTCTTCAGAAGTCTATAGTAAAAGGGATCGAAACTAAACAATTTCACTATAGTTAAAATGAAAGAGTTCAACTGTGAGACGAAGTTCAGCTGAAGTTCAACTGCTAGATGGAACACTGAAAATGGTAGCGGTCCGACACTGCTGAAGATAGTTAAGGGGTACATTTATACAATATTTAACGTTTCTTCCACAAACTAATAATTTTTCTTACTTTAAATCAATAGATTCGTAAATATTCTTTGTAAAGCTACTTCTTTCAATAATATTTTAAAAGAAACGATGTAGAATTTTTTAACTTACGTAAAAAGATTTAAAAAAATCAAATAGCGCCCACATTCTTTAACGTCAAAATTCGCTATTTGTTAGCAATAAGTTTATACACTGAAATAAATACTTGCACAATATTATTTCTTATTACACAAAAGGAACTAGTCGTTGGGGGCCACCGTAATACTTACCCATCATAGCACCCTTATAACCCCAAAAATGATATTAACTAACGGTTTACTGCATCGGATTAAGAGTCATTTCAAATTAAAATATATCTGAAATACAGTGTCGTGAAAAAATCCAAGAGTGTGGAAAATATTACAAATATCTCGGCAACTAATTATCAGACTTCATTTTAAAAAACTTATATTCACTCCTTAAAATAAAACAAATTTCGAAAATTTTTACACACTATACAGCCAAAGGTGACCGGTCACTTGAGATTTTAGACGTTTTGTTAAATACCTAGAAAAATGCATGAGGAATTAACCTGAAACTGTAGGTGTGTAAACAGTATAGGTCATATTTCCGTGAAGATTTTTTCCTGAAACCCCATAGAGGACAGTCAACATATTGAAAAAGAACGAATCTTTAGGATAACCCTGTACAAACTAATGTAGCAAAAGCGTTTAAACTAGAGATTAATAAGTGGCTTATTGTAACACTGTGTTCATTTTTATGAGGACAGCATGTATACTCTTAGAGAAATTAAGGTTTTTATAGAAACAGTCACAAATTTCGCCAAGTTTTTTTGCTTAGAATTTGTAGGGTTCTTAATATAAAAAAAGTTCTTTAGAGAAAATGACAAACATTGTATACAATACCCTGCAATCGGAAAGCAAAAATAAAAATTGTATGAAAAATGAGCAGGTTTACTAAATGATTCCCTGCACATGCCCGAATGCAATTTAAATATAATTTGCATAATGTGTTACCAAAATATATAGAGCAACTTTTGTTAAAGTCTCAAAAACAGTTTGAAAAATATCGTTTATAGAATAAGCTAAATCCGTTATTCCCAAAAGGGAGCAAAAAGATGAGGGGTTGTATCCAAATATAGTAGTACGTGCAACATTGGCACTGATCAACAGATACACTATATGGCCAAAGGTGACCGGTCACTTGCGATTTTAGACGTTTTGTTTAATATCTAGAAAAATACACGAGGAATTAACCTGAAACTGCAGGTGTGTAAACAGTATAGTATAGGTCATATACAGGGTGATCTTTTTTAAAGTGACAGTGTTTGGAGTGCACTGTAGCGCGATCTAATAGCCGAAATGGCACCAAACGTGGTATTTAGACCAAGACACGGGAAAAAGGATTCCGTGAAAAAGAAGTTTAGTTCCAAAAATCGCCGCTAGGACATTTTGTGGCGCTTTGCAGTGTATAAAATGTGAGAAAAGAAAAATACTAACACATACAATCGTACAGTTAGATTATTAATGTTTATTTACTACATTAAATTTCCCCGGTGAGGAATTAGACCACCTTCAATGTAAGCACCGTTCTCAGAAATAACACCCTGAATTCTGTGCACAACGTTCTCCACAGCCGTACGTAACATACCACGAGGAATATTCCGCCTGTCTGTTATGTTGTCCTTTAGAATAGACAAATTTGATACCTCACCAACATAAACTTGAGATTTGAAATAACCCCAGGGCCAAAAATCGCATGGCGTGAGGTCAGGGGAACGAGGCGGCCATGCGACTGGAAAACTCAGACTTATGACTATAATCAGCGAAGTTTTGGCGCAACAGCTGCTTTACCTAATTACTAATGTGTGGCGGAGCACCATCCTGCATAAAGATTGTGTGTTGGAGATGGTTTCTTTGCTGAAGTTGGAATAAAAAATGTTTGCAGCATTTCGTGGTACCTTTCTGCATTTATGGTGCACGTTTCGGGTCCTGTCTGAGTGATGGTCTCAAAAAAGAATGGCCAAATTACGAATTCGGCTGTGAAACCACACCAAACAGTGACTTGTGGTGAATTTAATGGGATTTCGTGCACGGTGTGGGGCTGCTCAGAAGCCAAAATTCGGCTATTTTGTGTGTTTATGGACCCATTGAGATAAAAATGACACTCATCTCCTTGCAGAATGTGCCATAGGAAAGCATCAATTTCTATCCTGGCAAGAAAAGATAGCGGGAATGTCACTCGCTTATCATAATCACTTTGTTTCAGTTCGTGCAAGCGGCTGGTTTTGTAGGGGTAAAATCCATTAACGCGTTGCAAAACTCTCCATACCGTGGAATAATTCATGTCCAATTGTCGAGCTACATCCCGGGCGCTGCTAGTAACAGCAATGGTTCCCTGCGATCCTTCGACAATTTCAGTTGCCACATCAGTTAATACATCTTCTGATACTCGTTTACGTCGTCTCCCAGCGCGAATGGTCAGTGACCCCGTTTCTTCGAACTTCATAATCATTTTCTTAAGACCATTCAGCGATAAAGGCCCCTTTCGTAATTTTCTGTTCGAAATTCCTGAAGAGCTGCGGATGCATTACATTGATTCATATAATACAGCTTCACCAGTAACGCACGTTCCGGTAACGTGAGAGGCATGTCCACTGGAGCTAGTTTACTTCAGCTGAGATTTGTCGGAGCTGTCTACTACTTGCTTTTATAGCCCCTATTACTGGCGCTGTCATCGCACAACATTTGCATTTTTCTTTGATACCCGTGTTATGCTAATTCTCGTTATTGTAAACTACAGCAGCGCCACAAAATGCCCTAGCGGCGATTTTTGGAACTAATTTTTCTCCACGGAATCCCTTTTTTCCCCCATGTCTTGATTAGTCTAAATACTAAGTTTGGTGCCATTTCGGCTATTAAATCGCGATACAGGGCGCTCCAAACACTCACTTTAAAAAAGATCACCCTGTACTTCAGCGAAGATTATTTCCTGAAACCCCATAGGGGACCGTCAACATATTGAAAAAGAACGAATATATTTTGGATAACCCTGTAAAAACTAATTTAGCAAATGCGTTCAAACACGAGATTATTAATAAGTGGCTTATTGTAATATACAGTGTTCATTTTTATGAGGATAGCACGTATACTCTTAGAGAAATAAAGGTTCTTATAAAAACAGCCCCAAATTACGCAAAGTTTTTTGCTTATAATTTGCAGAGTTAATATAAAAAAAAGTTCTTTTCAGAAAATATGATAAGCAATATTGTACGCAATACTTTGCAATTGAATTAAAAAAATAATTGGATGAAAGATGAGCAGGTTTACTAAAAAATGTTTCACTGCACATGCGCGAATGCAACAAAAATATGTGCATAATGTATTAGCAAAGTATATAGAGCAACTTTTGTTAAAGTCAAAATCATAGCTTGAAAATTCTGAAAATAATCGTCGATAGAATAGGTTCCAATTCCGTTGTTCCCCAAAACAAGCAAAAAGTTCAGGGGTTGAATCAAATATCTGTTGATTAGTGCCAAGACAGCGTACACAATATTGCACGTACTACTATATTTGGATACAACCCCTGATATTTTTGCTTGTTTTTGGGAGCAACGTATTTAGAGCTTATTCTATCAACGATTATTTTCAGAATTTTCAAGCTATGATTTTGAGACTTTCACAAGCAAAAAAAAAAAAACTTGGCGAAATTTAGACTTTTTATTAAAAACCTTAATTTTTCTACTAGTATATATGCTGTCCTCATAAAAATGAGCACAGTATATCGCGATAAGCCACTTAATAATCTCGAGTTTGAACGCTTTTGCTACATTAGTTTTTACAGGGTTATCCAAAAGATATTCGTTCTTTGAATTTGTTGACGGTCCCCTATGGGGTTTCGGAAAAAATCTTCGCTGAAATATGACCTATACTATACTGTTTACACACCTACAGTTTCAAGATAATTCCTCATGCATTTTTCTAGATATTTAACAAAACATCTAAAATCGCAAGTGACCAGTCATCTTTGGCTATATAGTGTATACCTTTTATAAGAACGAATATTTCTTGAGTCCGAAAAAACTGGTTCCGGATAATCGAGGTTAAGGAAATTCAATAGGCTTCTGATTATTGCATACTAAGTACATACCAAATCTCAAGTCTATCTCAATTTGTTCGGGAGATAGCGTGTTTAAAGACAGACAGGCGGCCAAAAATTAAGATTTTTTTTCGGAATCTTCAGTGTCTGAAACGTAAATCTGTCAATTTCTTTTTTCGATTTTTAAAACGATTACAAGACTTGCTCTATACTACGTATGATGGGTAAGTATTTAAAATATTACTGGAACAGAACTGCCTACGCCTGAAAGTTTTCCATAATTAGCACCATGATTTAAGGAAGTTAAAAATTTAAGTCGTAACTTAACCGTAATAGATATGGAAAATTAAGAGTTCATATCTCGCTGCGCAACAAGAATTAAATTTTGTTATATTCAAGATCAAATTGCAATTATGTACATATTCCACAGGTTGTCAATCGTACGTTTACTTTCAGATTAAAAAAATCCCCAACCAGAAAATTTAATATTTTAGTAATGTATCCGTTTCTACAAGGCACTTTTCATTTATTAAAATTTCAGGTGCAAACCATGCTTTCACTAAAAGAAATACGGAAGTTTGGCAGCTATGCTTTCACACCAGATACCATTGTAGCAAGTTGCAAAAGCGAGTGTAAAAACCTTTTACATGTTTAAACTAAAAATCTTGTAAAAAGGTTCCAAAGATCATAAAATCATAGTGAAATCAAATGAATTAAAAAACTTACTTTGACATCGCCCCGTTAAACATTCCTGTATTGATGAAGAATGGGCAAACAGTTGTGGTGTGAATATTATCGTATCCTGAAGCTTGCAGCTCTATGTAAAGAGATTCCATTAGCCCAACAGCAGCAAATTTAGATGCACAGTAATCAGTCAATTGCGGCATACCGCCAAGTCCAGCAAGACTAGATATTGTTACAAGATGACCATGATTCCTTTCAAGCATCTTTGGAAGGAAAGGTTTCATAATCTAGGATTTAAAAGAAATATCTAGGATTAAAAAAAATAAGTTTCATGGAAATGTTACACACCAGACATAATTTAAGACATGAGTGGAAGACATTCTTTTTGGTGGCATTGAAATGTTAATGTAGGTAACTCTGAATTTTAACCTTAATTTGAAGCATATTAATCCTATTCCAGTCATGCACAGTCCGCGTCAAGGAAAAACTATACACCATCCTGTATTCGCAGATAAGTTATTACGAAGTGTTAGCCTCTGAAATGTTTTCTTACAGAATACGAGTGCAATTTTTGAAAAAAGTGGTCTACATATTAAAAATTTTATCAAATTTGTCTTTTCAAATGGCAACACCCACTTTTGACACCATATCCTAGTTCCTTAGATCTAAGCTGCCCGGAAAAAGGTATATTTTTTCTTAAAATTTGCAGAGCGAGAATGGGTTAAAATTTTAGAATATTAAATTCACATGGCAATCAAACTTATCTTACAACTAATTCCTATTAGTTCGTGATAATATATTTAAGCCGTCAAAACGTAAAATTTCTCCCTCTCCTATTAACGTTCGTATCCTTAGAAAAAAAAGTCTTAAAATGCAATTTAAAAAAAAAGGATTTTATATAAAGTTTTATAGATATAAATCAATTTTTTCCTGTTACTAAATGTTCCCGGCAGAGATCTGCACGGGCCGGTCCGTGGCCCGAAGCCCAAACCCGGCCCAGGCCGATTTTCATTCACGGCACACGAGCCGGGATTGGTCTACTCTTTCTGTGCCGGGCCATTCTTTCTTCTGAAGGCTCGGGCCGGGCAACTTTTTTTTTTTTTTTTTTATGTACAGAGCCGGGACTGGTTTCATTCCTAGTCTTCTTGGCATAGAATTTTCAGTCCTAGTTTTGACACATTCCGTATGAAAATCATTGTCTCAGCACGGCATGGTCCATTCGAAGGTTAGTTAAATTAGGCTTGGCCCAAAAATTTGTAAAAAATGAAAACATTTTTAAATCGCCATTATTCTACACTTACATTAAAATTTATTCTTTTTAAAGAATAGATTTCTACGCTTATTAAAATATAGCCAAATTAAAATACAGTAACACGTGTGAAAAGGAACCTGCCAATGACGGGACGCTGTTGACAACTGAAAAACGTGCTGGTCCATGCAAAATATACTAATACGTAAGAATACATTTACACTTGCTAAGAAAGGAACTTGTCTATAACGCATATTTTTTCTTTTCTATGCAATTCAGTCTTAGATTTTACTGTATAGCATCTTTCAGATTTTCAACATTTCAGTAAATGGAATCCAGATTAATATTAATGATAACTTAAACATTTACTTACAAGAAATAGAGATTCATTAAAACAAATTTCGCAGCCTGCGGTACTTCTATAATAATGAAGATTATAAACATGAAAAAGAAAGTTAAGATAAATATTTTTGGTCAGAACTCCTCGTACGAGACAAATTTTTAACCAAATAGATATAAAAATCAATGTTTTGTAGAAATTCACTCGGATCGGACTTAAGTTTTTTACCGGACCGGACCAATATTCTTTCTACGGGCCGGGCCAAACTTCTAATCTTTGTATCGGGCCGGGCCGAATTTTGTTTTCTACGAATCTAACCGGGGCTTCGAAATTTCGGCCCGTCAGGGCTCTAGTTCCCGGTACTCTGCAAGATTTTAATTTCACTTTTCTAAATTTATGGATAAACACATTCACTAACACATGAAGATTTAAGAAAACTCAAACTAAACATTTTCGGACAGATTTGAACAAGGAACTCAAATACGGGATCAAAAATGATTGTTCCTATTTGAAAAAATGTATAACTTTTAATATGTAGACCGTCACCATTTCAAAACTTTCATTCCTATTTTTAAAGATATTTAGACACCTTTGTTGTGTTTATCGTGAACTATCTGAGAAAAAGTCCTCCCCCCCCCCCCCCCCCCACACACACACAAAATCTCAAAATAACAATCTTGCACACTTTCTGCATAACCCATTCATCTATTTCCATATCCAAGAATATTTAGAATCTTAGATTTACCATATGACAGGTTACTTTTTGACACCAGAAATGCGCAAGGTTACATTAAATATTTTATATTTGCGAATAATTTAAAGAATTAGAATTAAAGTGACAAAAATTGATAATATGATTTATGGTTACAAAGTAATCATTTGTGTAAATAAAATAGTTATTCAAACAGTGAATCCGGGGTAGATGTGGCATTCCTTCCTTTAATCTTTACATCTAATTCTATTCCCGCCATTTATGTTTTGCTCCAGTTCTTACAAAATAAATATTGCTAAAGATTTGTATATTGAAATAAACTTGCTGCTACGGCATGTTACACCTATAGTTCATGTCTGGGAAAACAAGCTGAACTAGAAATTTTGTAACGTAATCATCTCAGATTCGATGTCTTTCAGTCTTAAAAGTTTTCGCTGTAGCATATTTAGAGTCAACTTTTCCAACACATACTTTATCTTACATTCATTTATTCTTTTCTATATTCGGTTCCGAAATATTTTACTTTTAAGCTTATTTCTTACCATCTTTTTCAAACAATACTATATAAAAAGAATCTGATCAACTCGCGTAAAAATAGCCAATAAATACTTTATGCTAATTATAGAGCCGATTGATAAAACGATTGTCTCAGTGTGCACCACACACTTTAGTCCTCAATGTGTTCCACGAAGTCACTTTCAAAACAAATATTTATCTTCAATTTTGTATCTTCAATGACTGCTTGAGTGGCGTTTAAGATGCTTTGATCAAGAAGGGGGCTATCTCGGTCAACAATAGAGTACCTAACTTCAATTTGGATACAGCCCCTAAAATACGCTCGTTTTAAAACAATTTATTTCTCGGAAACTTCGTACGAATTGCACAAAAATTTGTTTTCAGGCTAATTGAAGGGTGTCGAGTTCATTTATGCTGTCAGTATTGTGCACTGCTATTGAAAAAAAAAAGTTATGGTTCGTTTTAATATGTAGATGCCCCCCTCCCCAGGTAAATTTTATATCCATTTAGAAGTAGATTTTATTAGCAATCATGTGGTACCAGTAACTTTTTTCTACGATATTTTTGCAGAGCTAGTAAGGAGTGTTTACTTTTTCTCCACGACTGTACATGTTTCCTTCGCTTTATGAGAATCAGTGGGTTGATTTTTATCAGCCGATCCCTCAAGGAGGGAAAATATTAGCACGGAATGGGAGATTCCATTGTCAGCCAAACTGTGCAAAATTATGAATAAAAATATCAGACAAGAAATTTAACTGGCGCGACAATCCGATAAAGAGGTACAACTGAACTAAAGAACAACTTTGTTTTTTGCACCAATTAGCTCACACGTTGGTGTTAATAGTCTTAAAAAAGTTTCTCAAAGTTGCATAAAGTTTTCAATTAATCTTATGTTTATTCGAACAATAACATTGAAAACATTGCAGTACATTAATATTTACTTTGATTTTAAGAAAGTTGGCAGTGGATCTAGTTTAGTTTTTCTATCTTATGTTTAGTGCGGTTTCAATTATTGCGGTAACAACGCATGATCAATTAACTGCACTAATCAAGGAAAATAGATTTTGAAATAATTACGAATTTAGTTATTGTCCTAAAATGACTCGATCCCAATGTCCTACAATGCTAAATACATTCTCTCGCCAGGAAAATCAAAATTACTCTTTTAACAACTCAAATTTATTCAAGCAATACATTAGAATTTAGATGAGAAACTTCAAATGCGTAATCAGGAGCAAGACTTCATACCCTGCAATTTAGTTTGCAATTAGACAATGCCAGTCACACTGGACAAAATTTGATTTCCAATTACTTTTAGGTAACTTTCTACTTAATATTCAAGTCACTAAAGTCACGCTGAGGATGAAATGATTCCAAAATATATTGTATTGGCAGTATTTTCAGTTCCTTTTCTCAAACAATAGACATTTAGAGTACGATATGATCGCACACAAGACTAAAAATGTACGAAAATTATTCTGTCTATAAGTGATCTAAAAAGGAACCTTCAAAGAGATATCGAATGGAAGGTTAGCATTTTTGTAAAAAATTGATTTAAATCAACCAAGTAAGAAATTTGTTCCTGCAAAAAACTTCCAAAGTAAATCTTCATACAAATCTATACGTAAAGCAACTATTGAAAAAGAAACCTTATTTTAAAATACCTTTGTTCGCTTTTACAAGTGAATTTGTTTCGTAAATAGTGAAAAGTAGTAGTAGTAGTATTTAAAAATGAAAAGATAACATGAAGCCTGACGCGGATATAAATTATTCATTGCAGTCTTAAAAATCAAAATTGTAAACAGGTTGGATTCATTTTTATAGCTGACAATCTTCCCTGGTTTTTCAAGTCTAACATTTTGAACCTGTAAACGTATTTAAGTAAATAACTTTTTATGTGGTACTTATTTCATTTAAGTAAAATTTCCGGTAGAAAATAGACTAAAATAATCTGAAGTTTGGGAGCTTTTAGTTTTATTGAAATTAAAATTTGATTCTATTTATACGGAAGAAAAAAACTTCTGTATGTGCAGTTATCAGAGTTCCCCTTCGTTAGAAAAGAAAAACTAAGGGTCTCAAGACTTAAAATTTGAAAAAGAGAATTTAACATTTAATATCTTAAATTGTATATGATTTAAAGAAAATTTTTATTTGGATTAAAGTATAAGTATGTTCTTTCATTCCATGTATTTAAAAAATTTCAATATGCAGAATTCTAGTATTTCTAGGGACCTCCAAACTGTCGGACATTTCTAGAGCAGAAAATTGGTATAACAGCTTACGCGCAGGATTAAAAAATAAAATTTTGCAACTAGAAAGAAATTTTGTGCCCAAGTATACTTCAGATTGTAATAATTACCCTGAACCTAAATAAATATGTATTTAAAGCATTTTTATATTTACTACAAAGTTGTATTTAGGTAACAAAATTTAGAAAAAATTTCACCAGTATAATTCACCTAAAAAAAATATATTTTTTGAATAAAAATGAAATTTTAGGTTCAGTTTATACGGACTAACATGAAACATGTTCTGAAAATTTCATTTAAAATTATTCAGAAGGTTGAGTTATCGTGCGCGTTGTGCCCAAAAACGTCATTGAGAAAAATAACTTCAAAGTTTCGGAAACGCCGCTTTAGCTATTGAGCGTGTATATAATTTTAATAGCCATAACTTCTGTTCTAGTGGGAATTTCCAGGAAACAATTACATCAGAATGTTTAAAAAAAAAATCGAAAATTTTGAAGCTTTAACCACTTCGGGACCGGCAGCTTTTAAAAAAATTTTATTTGGTTGGCACCATTTTTTTTTTTAAAGTTAGCTTTTTAAATAATCACGAAAATGCTCTATTAAAGAAAGCAAATATTGCTTTTATTTTTTACTGGTGCCTTAAATTCTGTATGGTCTTTTTGAAGGTGCATATATGCACCATGGTGCCGAACGGGATAAGAGTCTCGAGACCCCTTAATGCTAAATATCTGCCATTGTCTGTGCAGAGTGTAACATCGACTTCGAATTTCTTATATTTAGGGTTGTAATGTTACCACTGGGTTGAGAGTCCCGTACTTATAATGGATACTAAACGACGCACGCAAATGGGTTAAGATGGCAGTTCTCAACCTTCAATATGCCTTCATTTTCCTCAAAAATGTCAGAATGAAAACGTTCGATATATTTCATCCTGTCTCAAGAATATAACCACTTATTACCCGAATGAAAAGAAGGGCGTATCTGTGTGTATGCGCATTTCTTCATACCCTAGAAACATCCCAACGGCTGGATGGATTTTTATGATTAAGGTCTATCGATTTGTCTTAATCTTCCGATGGTTATAAATAGGTTTTGTTTTTATAAATTCAAAATGGCGGCCGTAAAATACAAAATGACGGTAGAGACTGAAAAAAATGTACGCACCATATTGAGTGGCATATCATTGGATAGGTCTTTCAAAATGAAGACGATGTTTCACTGACCATTTTGCAGTCAGAAGCTCCGTTTAAATATTACACAACCTGGAAGTTGTGTACTTTGAATCGCTACCTTTACTGTAACTCTAACCTTCATAATAGACATATATAGGCCTCATAAAGAGTGTAGATAGGAACTAATAATTAAACAACTTAAAAGTCATCAATACAAGTAAATAAAATAAAAAAGGTAAGTAATATAAAAATAGTTTCATATAGATGAGAAATAATTAGTTCGCTTTTTACGCTGTCGAGTTTTTTCATTTTGTAAATTTAATAAGAAATTAGAATTAAACATTTAAAAAAAAAAAAAAAACTCCTTTATTTATAGAATTATTTGGCAAATCTGTATTTTTATAAGCAATTTTTGCCGCGGAACTGCAACATGGGACCTGTTCAGCCCGTGATTATGCTAATGCATGCACAATTTGAGAACACGATTTTATTTTACCTTAAAAATGTCCATTAGAATCTTCTGTTATTGTAATATGGTTTAGAAAATAACCTATGATTCTGAATATTTTAATAAATGATAATTTAAAAATTAAAATTTCCTCATTCAACCACTTTGAACGCGGAATAAAGTTATTCTTCTGAAACTAATTTTAATTATCGCCAAAATATTTTGCATATATCGAAAAGAAATCTTCAAATGGATACTGCTTAATTTATTGGCTTACGGGAAAAAAGAATATTAGCAAAATCTTCATTTTGGCAGCAGTGGGATTCGAACCCACGTCTTCGAAGAGACTGGTGCCTTAAACCAGCGCCTTAGACCGCTCGGCCACGACACCTCGATTGAAGTGGATGTAATATCTAGTGAATAAAACAATCTATAAAGCGATTAGATTTTTTTATTACCCGACTGAAAAGGGTTACGTGTTTCACGCGTATTTGTATGTGGATTTCTTTATACCGTCGAAACATCCAAACGGCTGGATGGAATTTTATGAATAAGGTCTCTATCGATTAGTCTTAATCTTTCGATGGTTATAGGATAGGTTGTTTTTAGGGTTCCGTACTTAAAAAGTAAAAACGGAACCATTATAAGATCACTCCTGTGTCTGCCCGTCACAGCCATTTTACTCGTAAACTACGGAACGTGGAAAGTTCAAATTCGGGGAAGTAATAAAGACCATTGACCCACATATTTTCAGATTAATAAACATTCATAAATATATTTAGTAAAAATGTAGAGGGGCTAATTATGCTACTTTAAAAAAATATTTTCTTTGTATATCATGTGGGGTATCCTGTGAAAGCTTTTGTAACGCTGAACTCAAAAATACATTCCTTTTAATTTTAGGTATTATATTTTCAAAGATATTGTTGAAAATGTAGCGCGAAAATATGTCCCCCCCCCATCTAATTCCGAATCTACGTAAACTAAAATTACGAAAAAAATTAGAGGTAGACGTTAATATAAACCTTGCCAGAAAATTATAGCGATTACCCTAGGTCACATAGTTTGAGTAATTAGCATTTTTCTGTTACAAATTTCGATTTACGAGCATTCAGAAAAAATTTTGAGCATCGCTGAATATACCTGTCGTTGCAGAAGAATAAAAGCATTGTTGATAATGATTTTCGAAAAAAGTCGTGGGTAATTAGCCGAGATAACCCTTAAAAGGTACGGTCAGTTGACATAGACAAGGACAGGGGCGGCGTACTCTATGCTTAGTTAACAACTTTTAATGATATGTATGTGTAATGTAATGTCCAGTACAAAAGCAATAAATGTCAAATTGTTAAAAACACTAATTTAAGAGGTCTTGGGACCCTAAAAAGTGGAAAAATGAAAAAAGACCATTTTCAACATTTAATGTCTTAAAATGTATGCGATTTTAAAACAATTTTAATTGGAATGAAAGATATGTTCTTTCGTTTCATGTATTAAAAAAATTGCAAGAAACAGAATTAGTATTTATAGGGGCTCGAAACTGTTAGACATTTGTCGAACAAAAAATTGGCATAACAGTTTACGCGCAGGATTGCAAAATAAATATTGCAACTAGAATGAAAATTTTGGTGCTTACTTATACTTCAGATTGTAATACTTTCTCTGAACTTAAATTTGTATTTAAAGCATTTTTATATTTTTAATGCAATGTTGCATTTAGCTAATACAAAATTTTGAAAATTTCAACAGTAAAATCACCTAAAAAAATATTTTTTTTTTTGAACAATAAAAAGGAAATTTTAGGTTCAGTTTATACAGAATAACATGAAATTTGTTTTGAAAATTTCATGAAAATATATTCAGAAGTTTGAGGTATCCTGCGCGTTATTTTCCAAATGGCGTTTTTGGGTATGACTTTAAAGTTTCGGAAACGCCGCTTCAGCTATTGAGCGGGTATATTTCTAAAAGCCAAAACTTCTGTTCTAATGGGAATTTCAAGGAAGCAATTATATCAAAATATTCAGAAAAGATAGGAGTTCCGACATCTAAAAAAACATCTAAAAAAATTAAAATTTCTTAAATTTTGAAGCTTTAAGAGTCCCGCGACCACAATCCTTTCCGGCACGGAGTAATTCTATTTATAAACTTATGAAATAATGAACTGACACCAGAGTTTATAAACGAATTTATTAGAAAATGCGAACTTTCTTATTTTCACGTGCATGATAAAAGGAAAATTTTAATTAAATATTCTTGGTGCCATTTGTCTGTTTTGGAATTAAAATTAGGTGTCCGTTTTTAGCTCACAGGCTATCAAAGCCTGAGAGCTAATGTGCCCGCCCGCTCTGTATGTATGTATGTATGTACGTAACGCGATAACTCTTGATAGAAACATCCGATTTGCTTCAAAATTTTTTCCTAGGTTCATTGTGATAAGGCGCTTCCCTGATTAGTTTTGGGAGTTCATTGGTTAAGGATAAAGGGGGAAAAACTGGGCAAGTCCAACCCCTTAATACAGATAAATGGGTTTTTCATGCAGAATGATTCGATTTTCTCCGAATTTGGTATACCGGTTTATTATGTTAAGGAACTTCCCTGATTACTTTTGGAGGTTCATTGGTTAAGGATAAAGGGGGAAAATTGGGGTTCGTTCACCCCCTTAATTCAGATAATTGGGTTTTTCATGCAGAATCATTCGATTTGCCCAGAATTTGGTATACCGGTTTATTATGTTAAGGGACTTCTCTGATTAGTTTTGGGAGTTCATTGGTTAAGGATAAAGGGGAAAAAGGGGGGTTAGTCCACCCCTTTTTATTTATCAGATAAATGGGTTTTTCATGCAGAATGATTCGATTTGCTCCGAATTTGGTATACCGGTAAATTAGGTTAAGGAACTTTCCTGATTAGTTTTGGGGGTTCATTGGTTAAGAATAAAGGGGGGAAAAGGGGGGCTAGTCAACCCCCTTAATTCAGATAAATGGGTTTTTCATGCAGAATGATTCGATTTGCCCCGAATTTGGTATACCGGTTTATTATGTTAAGGAACTTCCCTGATTAGTTTTGTGGGTTCATTGGTTAAGGATAAAGGGGGAAGGGTGGCTAGTCCCCCTCCCCCCCCCTTAATTTATATAAGCGGTTTTTTCATGCAGAATTATTCGCTTTGCTCCAAATTTGGTATACCTGTCTATTATGTTAAGGAGCTTCCCTGATTCGTTTTGGGGATTCATTGGTTAAGGATGAAGGGGGGGGGGGTGCTAGTCCACCCCCTTAATTTACATAAATGGTTTTTTTGTGCAGGATTATTCGATTTGCTCCATATTTGGTATACCGGTTTATTGTGATAAGGAGCTTCCCTGATTAGATTCGGAGGTTCACTGGTTAAGTATAAAGGGTGAAACGGGGGCTAATTCCCCTTCACTTATTTTTTTGAGGGGCATTATTCTTTAAAATAAGAGTATGACATACAATTAGTGTGAATAGCCTGTGAGCTCAATGCCATCAGTTTAGCTGGGCATTTTTCTTTTTTATTTTAAGGACATCGCCCTCGAAATATTTAATTAGAATGAATCGCATAAATACTGTGAGATTCGCGATAGTTTGCATTGATTGTATCACTCAATACGCCTCGAGTGACTTTAAAAGTTAAATAAACACCTATCTGGAAAAACGCGGCACTGACCAAGGCGGCGTTGCAACTTTGAGACCTCAATTCGAAGCGCGCTAAGCACAATGCCAAATTTAAACTTTGAACAAAGGTTTTGTTTTAGCTATACTGTACAAATAAAGGTTATTACTACGCTGAATTTAGTTTCATGAAATGCCAAATGAAGTTTAACTATGCACTGCCTTTATTGTCAGTACCGAATTAAGTTTATCATAAACAGATTATGATAATATTAAAAAAAGAGTTAGGGAACAATATTAAATATAGCTATTCGTATAACAAATTTAAGTTCAGGGAAATTATTACAATCTGAAGTAAGCACCAAAATTTCCATTCTAGTTGCAATATTTATTTTGTAATCCTGGGCGTAAACTGTTATGCCAATTTTTTGTTCGACAAATGTCTAACAGTTTCGAGACCCTATAAATACTAATTCTGTATCTTGCAATTTTTTTAAGTACATGAAACGAAAGAACATACTTATATCTTTCATCCCAATTAAAATTGTTTTAAAATCATACATCTTAAGACATTAAATGTTGAAAATTGTCTTTTCATTTTTTCCACTTTTTAGAGTCCCGAGACCCCTAAAATTATTATGTTTAACAATTTGACGTTTATTGCTTTTATACTGTTACTGGACATTACATTACACATATCATTTAAAGTCGTTAACTAGGCATAGAGTACGCCGCCCTGTCCTTGTGTATATCCAAACTGACCGTACCTTTAAGGGTTAATATCTCAGCTAATTACCGATGATTTTTTTCGAAAATCATTATCAACAATGCTTTTATTCTTCTGCAACGATAGGTATATTCAGCGATGCTCAACAATTTTTCTGAATGCCCGTAAATCGAAATTTGTGTATAACAGAAAAATGCTAATTACTCAAAAACTATGTGACCTAGGGTAATCGCTATAATTTTCCTGCAAGGTTTACATTAACGTCTACTACCTCTAATTTTAATAATTTTAGTTTCAGTAGATGCGGAATTAGATGGGGGGGGGGGAACGTTTTTGCGCTACATTTTCAACAATATCTTTGAAAATATACCTAAAATTAAAAGGAATGCATTTTTGAGTTCAGCGTTACAAAAGCTTTCACGGGATACCCCACATGGTATACAAAGACTTTTTTCCAAGTAGCATAATTAGCCCCTCTACTTTTACTAAATATATTTATGAATGTTTATTAATCTGAAAATATGAGGGTCAATGGTCTTTATTACTTCCCCGAATTTGAACTTTCCAAGTTCCATAGTTTACTATTAAAATGGCTGTGACAGACAGACTGACATACACAGGAGTGATCTTATAATGGTTCCGTTTTTACTTTAAGTACGGAACCCTAAAAAGAGTTATACGAATAGCTATATTCGATATTGTTCCATATATCTTTGAACTTTCATGGTATGCCGATTACACTCTAATATATACAGTTATATCCAACCCTACGTTATATACTTTTAAAAAGTCTTAGTATTCTTTTAGCAACATTTTTTTATATATAATACAATTAAAAATTTATATTTATTCTACGGAACCCTCTGTGCGCGAGTAATGCTCGCACTTGACCGTTTATTATAAATTCAAAATGGCTGCCGTAAAATACAAAATGGCGGTAGAGACTAAAAGAAAATTACGCACCATATTGAGTGGCATATCATTGGAGAGATCTTTCAAAATGAATACGATGTTTCATTGACTATTTTACAGTCAGAAGTTCCGTTTAAATATTACACAACCTGAAAGTTGCATATGTAGGATTTCTAGCTTTACTGCAACTCTAACCTTCAAGGACAAATATAGGCTTCATCAAAACAGTTTTTATAGATAGGAACCAATAATTAAACACAACTTAAGAGTCATCAATACAAGTAAATAAAAAAATAGGTAAGCAATATAAAAAATAGTTTCACATTGATGAGAAATAATTAGTTAGCTTTTTTTCAGTCGGGTTTGATTTTTTTAAGTTTAATTACTTGTTAACAGACATGCTTCATTAGGAAAATTATGTAAAGCAACGATTCTGCATATTCAGTAATCTTCGAATCTCTCTAGATTTCTAATCCTGTGTTCCGATTTTTACTATTCTCCCGAGATAATCTTCACAGTTTGGGAACCAGTGAGGTTACCGTTAATACGGGTGCGTACTCTATACGCAGTGAAAGAAAAAATTAAGGGTAACTGCAATAACAAAGCTAACTTTGATTATTAACATTCCGTTGGTAGCACTAGTGATGTATCAACCCCAGCCATTTAACTAAAAAGGTGCCATAGTCATGTTACCAAGAAGGTTAACATTAACTCCAGCGACATTTAATGTTTAGAAATATTTAAAACCGACGGCAATTCATTATATTATAAACATGGTGTCGATCAGGTACATGAAAAGTGACGTTTAATCTTTATCACAACTAATCGGTCAACTACAAAATACGCAATATATTCTCATACAATATTCTATATTTATAATGAAATAGAATTTTTCGTCAAAAAAAATGTAAATGAACATTACTTCTTAAAGCTTTTAAGTAAATGGCATGAAAACCATGCGAGTATTTATAACAGCGATAAAAAATCATCTCCAACCCCCCTATTGAAAGAAATAGAATCGATTATGAAAGTGACTATTTCAGTAGTGAACGTAAATTTTTACCGAACTAAACTGTGGCTATACAATCCATGAAGGATCTGGGAAGACAGTGCCCACCCCGTTTTCTTGACCCAGAGTCCCCGAGGGGATATACAGCATATGTCCCAGCCAGTTGGTCAACCTAACGCGGGATCCTCTGTTTAGTTCCCAAACAAGCTTGGTACTCTAACTACCCGAAGGGATAAAAGTCGGTAAACCATGCCCAGACGAGAGTCGAACTCCAGACTCCCGCAGCGCGGCAGTCAGATGCTCCGACCACTACGCGTTTAAGTTTACTGAAGAGATTTTTTTTTGTTTATAATACATTTCCCCGCCCCCACGTTTATCCTCTAAATTTTACCAATTTGTTCGGAGGTACCCTTTTGACTTATGTTAGGACTAAGGATTTACAAAATATTAAAAGCATGGGTGCAAGAAGTGTATCCAAGCCAAGACTGAAAACTTCTCAGTATAAAAAATAAATCAAGTGAAAATAAGCTAGAAGATTTATATTCCTTGCATTATGACTAAAAATTTCTCTTACAATAAAAGAAAAGTGATTAACAGTTCTTGAAATTAAAATTACTATTATTTAAAGTACATAAAGTAGAATTTACTATCAGCCAAAAATATCTTCAAGACTGAAATCAGTTCTAAGACTAAAGGTCTTGCACCCATGATTAAAATTGTACGTCAATTCGCTCACTTTAATAATTTCGTATACAATATAAAGGCAATTCGTATACAAGACAATTCGTATATAAGTATAAAAGATATTAATAAAAAGCAAGTGTGAAGGGAAGAGGAACGACGGCTAGGGAAACCTATCGTAATGTCTGAAAATCTTGTTCCGGATACATGGAGACAGGTCCTAATGCACCTGAAACTTTCATACAAATTTATGTTGAAAAGGTAAATCGCTTGTTTTTTCAGAATTTCCAGGTTTGCCGGCGATTTTGAGCCAGTCATAAAAGAATTGTTAGCCCAATATAGTAAATTGTGCCTTCTTCAAAAATTGCGATATGAATTTCGAATAAACTTTATTGAATTAAGGAGCCAAGTTCAGAACTCTCCTTATCCAAAATTTAAAATTAGTGTTTTCTCTATGAATCTATTCTATTGGTAATCCTGCAGTGAAAAAGCACAACAATATGCAAAAACACTAGTTTTATTTCTACCATTGTAAAATATTTGTTTACTATGAAAACTAATGGACGCAGGTTTTTTTCGCCATTTCCCAATATGTGATTTTATGGATAAGGCGAGTTTTGAAACTCACGTCCTCAATTTTTCGAAAATGACTACCAGCGCTGGAAGTCATTTCTTTGTCACATCGTCAAAATTTATCTGAAACTCCGAAAAAACGCATCTTTGAAAGCAAACATACCAACAAGTGGCGCCATCTGTGATCAAAATTTGGAACCAATTATTTTCATTCACTTAAAAACTCATCCTGAGAAGCATTTTAGTCCAAATCGCACTCCTGCACGACAATTACTTGATTGTATATTTAATTTTAAAATGTGTCCAGGAATTTTCGGACACCATGTAAACATGCGCCAGTATTTAAGGATGCTCAGTCTCAACGTTTATCTGCTTTCGAAAGTATTTTCAGCTATTAAATGGTTGCTTATTGCAAATTAAAAAATTAAAGTCAAGTATTTGTTGAAAATTAAAGTTTCCTATTTTAAGTGTTGCTTCAAAAATTTCTAAATGTTATCAATAGTAAGACGAAATATTTAAGATCGGAATGCTAAACGAAATTTGAGAAACTACGGGGGGGGGGGGGGGAACAAAGTTTATTCAAATTTTAGGTTAGAATAACGTTTCAATTTCAAAATATAAGGAAGAACTTGGCGCTTTTCATCCGCCAACGCCCTTGGCAATTTTCCAAATACGCCATTGATTTAATCATTTAAATCAAAGTATCTGAACACATGTAGGCCATAAAAAATAATTTCACTAAACAGTAATGAGGGATAGCAAATATTTGATAAACATTTCAAAACGTATAGAATTTCAGCAACAGTTTCAAACATTTCTAATGACTTCCATAAAACTATCAAACTTATATGAACAACATTCATATAATTAACTGTGCTTATACGTAGCGAATATACAAAATCAGAATATTAGCAAGCAAACTTTAGAAGCAGCAGGAAATTTGAGATTATGGCATCAGAAAAATCTAATTTCCTTAATCGAAGCAGTGACCAAAAAATTTTATATATTTCTGCAGGAAATTTCAAATAGAGTAAAAATCAGCTGTTTTAAGATTTATAAAAAGTGTTTTAAGATGAAGAAACGCATTTAAAATATTACACTTCTACATCAGTATTTATCAATTTATACAGTAGGAATATAAAGCCATTTGTAATGATAAATTACCTATCTAATAGAAAAAGATGTCTTTTCTAAAATCTGCTTTTGTAACGCATTCATATTTTTAACCCTTTATATTACAAATTATGAATTTAAAAAGCTATCACCTTTAAACTTTTTCCTTGGAGTACTATGATACATTAGAAGATATATGCACTAAGAATAAAAGATTTTTGTTAATTACTTGATGTGGTACTTGAAAATACCGTTGGGTCATAACGCTAGGACAAAAATAGAGACTTACGGGGAGGTGGGGGGGGGGGACTATATCCAATTTTTTTTCTTATTGCAATGAGACTTATGTATCTATCTAGTGTACATATGTCCATGATGTATATGACTAGATGCTATTGGTGCATCATTAATGATCATTTCGCCATCAGAAGAATATTGTACAGTTGTAACACTATCGTTCGATGGAAAGCATTTTTCAAAACTTAGTTTTAGAAAACTCAAAACAATAGAACTGCTTAAAGTTAGAAATTACGAATAAGGGGGAAAAAATCTATTTTGTTTTTTAAAAAATTTTATTTTTCTGAAAGAAAGAATAACATTTTTCGCTTTAGTATTCATCAATGCCATACTTAAATCATAGAATATCTTCCCCTACATTTTATCAACATCCACCTGTCTAGCACATACGCATCCTTAAGTAAATATATACGTTTTTATGCGCCATATGTATTCAAACTATAAAAACCAAAGTAAAAATCCTGTTAAACGTAATTCCAACGCTACTCAAAAGTACCGCTTTGAAAGTGCTTCGTAAAGCAAACAATTTTAATTTTCCTTTTAGCATAACATTGTCAAGTGATCTATTTAAAAACAAGGGAAAAAATGGCAGCTTTACCTTTAAATTTTAAGATGTTTTCAAGCAAAGGTTAGAAATACTTTATCAGACAAGAAAATGGAAGCAAAATGTACACTCACACGCACAAAAATAGCTTCATGAACAATTTTCAGCTTACTGAAACAGCTATTGCAGTGATGGCCAAGGGATGTATTTACTATTGTTTCCTAAAAGTACTATTGCGAATGCATTCAATGAATGTGTTTTAATTGGGATAGAGAACTGTGGTACTTTAAAGTACCGTCGGGGCATAAAGGGTTAAACTGCTGTCTCACTCAGGCCAGCGATTAGTATGCTGGCCTCAAAATGAAAAGCTTCGGACAAAAGTTCCCTGGGTTCAATTCCTGCACTGACTGTGCAAGGTTTAGCTCAGGGGGTTTACCTTGCACGATAACTATAATTCGGTGTCAATTTCCCTTCAGAAGACCACCCTGATTGTATCCTTCCTATAGCAATAGGACCAAAATTGGCGGATGCATAGTAAAATCCGTGACCTTACGCAAAAACTGCCATATGCCATTCAGTATAGAAGAGTACAATTTATACACAATAGTGGCATCTACGCAATACAAATTTATTCGCGATTTTAGATATTCAAAATATTTTTATCTGCCGCAATATTCTATTATGGGAGGAGTAAATTTTTATACACCCTAAATGTAGAGTATACGCGGATCTCACTATACAGTACGTTTCGCAATGGATTGAACGTTTAAAATTAAATAAGAAAAACATTGAGATATATTTAAATTATTCTTGAACGAGAGTAACGTGTGAAGTCAATTTTCTTTACTAAGCTTCCTTGTTTATTTCCAAATGTCGTGTGGATGGTATTGTCTCAAACTTTAACTCTTCAAAATAACCTAAAAATTTCAAAACTCAAACTTTGTGAATTACTTTTATAATAACAATCTTGTTATCGAGCTATTTAAACAGATTTACTTCCCCAATCTTCCTACGTAAAAATTCATAGAAAATTACTCCAGATTTTTTTTTATCAATCCTCCAGATTTTCTGTGTTCCTGGTCAGTGATAAAGTTATTAAAACTTCTTTGTATATTCCAAACTTTATACCCAGCCTTAAATTATTTTCTAACGATTGCATCGATTACAAAAATATTTAACATCACTTAAATTTGGGGGCATTAATATTTTTCCTCGCAAATTATCAAAAATCTATTCTTTAGTATTCGCAGTCGCATAATTCTTGTAATCAACCCTTAACATGGAGCTTGTTAATGACTATGTGCTTTGTTGCGAAAATTCCGATTATTCTATTGATTTTCATAGATAGTTTCACTCTTTGCAAATTTTTTTTTAAGTACATCAAATCTTAAAAACGTTCTTCCTAGAACCTTTAAATTCTAAAATTTAGGGTCCAACTCACGAAAAATAGCGAAATTTTAAAAAACTCAAACCTACAAAGAGTAAATAATTATATTTAACCCTTGTAACAATTCACATCCTTTGAACATTTATGATGAATGCTTTAGTAACGTAAAATTTCTTTTAGGTAAATACATTTAACTTGTAAAATTTCAAAAGGAAGTAATAGTTACTTTCTTTTTAAAGCTCCACTCTAAAGGAATAAAATATCCAACGAAATTGGTTTAATAAATAAAACTAGATGAACAAATGGGGGTGAATACCAACTTTAGTAAGCATGTGTTGGAATCAACGTTATTAGAAATTTTCTTTTTTCGCTCTCCTCAATGAAAAACAAAACGAAAATATTCCTTCAGTTGTCATCTAAATCCTCCCCAGCCTCATTCTTTAGGAATTGGTATTCAGAATGACGTTACATTCCGCTCCTCCATTTTATAATTTAGAGCAGGGGTTCTCAAACTAAGGTACGCGTACCAGTACTGGTATATGAAGCTCTAGTTACTGGTACGCAAAAAATCAGATACTGGTAGTGAAATAAAATATATATATAGTATGCGAAAAAAAAAACTCAATCCCCCTCCCCCCCCTCTTTTTGATTTGTCAGTTAACCGGCCCAGTTGTTCCTTCGCTGTGTTATATTACTGCTTTGACAGCGTTTTGCTTCCTCGTATTTTAATGTAATTTCGATTAGAATTTTAGATAAATGGAACTAATTAGATGTTCAGTTTATCTTTCATCCCACCTGTAAAAAAAGAAAGTTTTCTATTACTATATTATATGTGTGTATAATACTTATTTCAACGAGATTCTATCTAGCATTAATAATTTTCAGAAGATACGAATTTCTTATGTAGGTTATTCATTTATTAAATTTTCTTAAGTATTCTACTGTTGATAAACAGTGTTCATAACAAAAAAGGGGACGAACAAGGCGGCTTTAAATGTGTATATTTTTTTAAGTTTAACAAAAGCTATGTAGTATCATTTATATTAGGATCTATTAATGGATTGAAATAATATTTGCCATCTAAAAATGACCCTTTATAAACGATAAATACACCCTCCTCATTAGCAATACACGGGAATTAGAGTCACCCTACTGAATGTATCAATTTACTCGAATAAGTCATTAAAGTATTGTAGCTTTATGTACTAAAAACAATTTTGATAATGTACTTATTAAAATGTAATGATGGTGATACCTTTTATTTGAATGTTAAAATAAAGCAGAATCTAACTACCAATTTAATAACGTAATTATGCAATTACAGTAAAATCTGATCAGACAGTAGCACAAAAAGGCTGGAAAAATATTTCGTTTTAGACATTCCGTTTATACAGGTTTCTCTATTAGTTTTGAATTTGTCACCTGGTGGTGCGCGGAAGTATGAACTTTTTAGTGGTACGTCGGTTTAAAAGTTTGGGAACCCCTGATCTAGAATATTGAAATCAATAGATTAAGAATTCCAAAAAATACTGGTTTGAATTGGTAATCCAACAAATTTTCTGTGCTCTATCACTAACATTTAAATGGTGATGCTCCTTTTCAGACTTATCGCGATACATTCAAATAGCCTGAGAAATGACCATTATGATAATTTTCTCAATCTTGGAATTTTGTACTGTTTAAACTTCCCATGCCCAATAAGAACGCTTAACTTCCTTAAGGATAGTGGTTCCTTTTTGGGTCACTTAATTTTAATCCCTCTGCCAGATGGCACCAGAATTTTGAAATAAAAGTTATTAAGTACGTGAAGAACTTTAAAAAATCATGACACTCAAGTCCTTTAATACTAAAAGATGCTAAAATTTTAAAGAGATGTTTAACTACATTAACTTTATCCAGTGTCAATTACTTCAGAGTACTTTCAGCTATACACATAGCATTTATCAGGGGCGACAGGAGAAAGGAAGGATTTGGGGTGGGGTGGGGGGTAAAATGTTATTCATTTTGCAACTCTAAGCAAACTTGCCCATATACTAGGCAAGTTATTGATAAAAAAAAGTCACTATTTTCCTCAATAATTTCAATTGATTCACGGATATTTAACTCAATATTTCAAATGGCATACAATTTTCACTTCCTCTAAATTAACCCAATTATTCTAAAATCTTGAAAGGCTGTTGCTGTCCGGGTTGTACTTCATATTAAAGAATATTTGGGACACCTGACCTTTAAATTTACGAGGAGTCATTCCTATGTATTCAAGATAACCATCATTTCCGGTTTTTAGCGGAATCCCATATACTTCAGAGACCTTACCTTTCGGGATCGAGTCGTATCACTAACTAGATCGTTCAATTTTGCTGGAGGATGAGATTAGGTTTAAGACAAAGCTGAAAGAATATGCCTTAGTTTCTCAAAGTCCTGTATGTACTCAATTTTGCATTACTAGATGTAATCTTTGGTACTTTCGTATGGCTTTGTAGGCAGTTGATTAGCTTAGTTCGTACTGGAAAACAGTTCTCATCTATGTTTATAAAACTCTTTTCCTAGATTGTTAGTAGAGCAAATGTTAACCCTTTCCGGCACGGTGTGCCCGAGTGCGGATACCTAATTTCAATTCCAAACGGCACCAAGAATATTTTACTAAAATTTTGCTTTTATAATGAAGTTAAAATAACGTTTTTAATTTCTAAAAAAGTCGTTTTAAAATTCCGTTGTCAGTCAATCATTTCATCATTTTACAACAAAAATTGCCCGTGCCGGAAAGGATTAAACCGCTCGTCTTATATAAAAATTAAACGGTAATTGCATAAAGTTGTATAAGCTTTTAGTTGAAAGGTGAAGGACGCTTTTACTTATTTTCAAATACATTTGTAAATTCTGGTGTTAATCATTTCAATATTTTACGAATAGAAGTAATTTGCTCAAGAAAGGGTTCAGTGGTAGATTACATTCTCTACTTGCACACTAAAGTTTATAATGTATGCATAGATAGTGTTCCAGAAAAGACTCCAACTTTTAAAAGACATAATTGCGAAACAGTGAGAGAAAGGAGAAACAAGATGAATGTTAGACAGGTGTGGAATTTGTTATACGTTGGTTTTCAGAAATAGTTCCAAGATTAGACATCAGAGGTCGCTGCAGTCACAGAGCAGTGTCTGAAAGGGAACTTCGTTACCAGAGGTCAATCGCATTACGATGATTTCGATATGGTCACCTTTCTTAGCAATAACATAACGCAACCGAAGTTTGAAGTCACTTGTTGCAATGCCTACTGAAACGGATGCACATGTCTCGCAGATGAATTGTTCAAGCTGTTCCAACGTTTGAGAATTCTTAGTAAACAGTGTCTCAAATCTCACATGAAGTCGCATGGATTGATATCTCAGGAATATGGAGTCCAATTCATACCAATGCATATCACTCTGGAATAATCGAGATAAATGAAGTATTCAAGGAACTAACACTGCATTAGTACGGTGTGGTCGGGCCCCATACTGCAACCATGAATTCTCCGGTGAATCCTCAAGAGTGAGACGTGGCAACAAACTTCTGTAAAATTTCAATATATCTGAATGAGTTAGTTTCCCCTCGTGAAAAAAGGTCCAATGATCCCTTTACTGGACAGTCCAGCCCAAACTAACTTTTGCAGAGTACGGTGGTTTTGCAAAAGACAAACGGGTTTTCATTGCCCCATATTCGCCAGTTTTGTTTATTCACAAATCCCTCTAAATGAAAATGGGCCTCATCTGTGAACCATCCCAGCCAACATCAATTTTACTCTCGTCTATCATCTCGAGTAACGCATTTGTGAAGTCTTCTCTTTATCGCAGAGCTGTATTTGTGATAGCTTTATGACACTTTTATAGGGAAACAGTTTCAGGCCCTTTCGCATTACTTTCTAAGCAGTGGAGTTTGAGAATCCTGCTTCAGCAGAGACTCGTCTGATGGATTTCTGAGAACTAAGTTTAACAGTTTCTTCGACTGCTTGCATATTGAGGTGTCATGATTGACCGGCAGCATCCCACTTCTCCGGCTAAACCATCGGGCACACTGTCCGTTCAAAATTAAATCACCAATTGTTTTCTGGTCTGGGCCTTTAACTTTTTAAAAGCTTCGCTTTGTCGTCGTTGGACTTCGACCTAATCTCTGGTATTCCAGTACAATAAAAACACATTGCTCCAAGGAAAAAGACATGTTTTTCAATTTCCGTATAACTAAATTCGATAACACTTTTACATGTATCGTCAATGAAAGACTCACTAATGAACTTCCTGTACTTTTGAGTATTATTTAATGCTTCATGTGCTTGAACCTATTAGCCAATATTTAACTATTTCTGCAAACCGCAGTATAATAAATTCCAGACCTATCTGTCCAAGATACTTGTTTCCCCTTCGTCCCACTGTTTCGCAGTTATGTTATTTCAAAATTCGGGAATACTCCCTGAAGCATCCTATACATTATGTAATTTGAGACAACTTTTAAACTTGAGCAAACCGAACACCTTCAGACGTTTTCGTTCTGCTTTTAATGTCATGAGTCATTTTAGTCCATGATTGACCCCTTACTTCAAACATGTCAACAATTACGGGTTCTCCATAATAGTTTATGGGCATAAAATTAGAAGTATCTCCTTTTGCACACCCTCCCCCCCCCCTCCCCCAAAAAAAGCAAAAAAAATTTACATCAATGACAAAGTATTGAAATTTTTAGAATAGTTTTTCAAAATAGTGGTTATCAAAATAAATTTAAGAGACTAACATCTCTTCTTAAATCAACGTAAAGATTCATTTTAGGAAACATTTTTTACTGATGTGCAATATTTAACAAAGAGCGCATCATAAAAGTATAAATGTCAAAATTAGAAAAACGCAATGTTGATCTTTTCAAGATCTGGTTAATTTTTTTCTTAACCCCTTCAAAGGCGGTGGTTTATTTTTGGACCACTTAATTTTAATCCCTAAATGACACATTGACACCAGAATTCTAGATTGAAAATTTTCCTTTTACAAAGTAAGTGAAGAAAAGTTCACTTATTTTCAAATAAACTTGTTTGTAAATTCAGATGCCATTCAATCATTTCAGTATTTTACGAATTCGAAGTAATTTACTCCTGAAAGGGTTAAAAGAAGTTTAGGCCTAAAATTCGTGTCATTACTTTTTTTTCCGGTTAAAAAAAAAAAACCGATAACCTTCGGACTTTTTGCATTGTATTTATAGACTTCATTTATATATTTAAAGTTTTGTGGATAACTTGTGCGATGGGAAATACTTGCAAGTACGCGCCGTGAACTTCAAATCAGGAGACTTCCTCTGTCACAAACATCTGATTTAAACAGTTAATTTGACAAAATGGCGGTCATTTGAACAAAACAGTTATTTTTTTCGCCTTTTATTTTACATTTTACGAACTCAAATTAAAAAATCAATGAAAATTATACTTTTCAGTGTTTTAACCTATGCGCCACGTATCGTTTACGCGAAGCACAAAGTCTTCAGAGTCCTTGATTATTCCCACCAGTTTTTTCATTTTAAATTTTGCTAAATTTAAATCTGAGCATTTTCTCGATTCGGCAAAAATTTCCGTTTTGAAAAACCAAAGATAAAAGATTAAAAATTCTGTAACAGACGCTCGTCGCGAAGAGGATATCAATGAAAATTACACTTTTCAGTGGTATAAGATTACGAAAAAAAAAAAGGTTCCCTTTCGCTTTTCAGAAAAAAGGAAATCTTGATTAGTTCGAGAAAATTTGTCATCCAGATTGAAAGGTATGGTTTCGAGAAAAACAAGTTTAAAGTTTTATAACGGTTACGTTCAATGATAAACATTACAAATTATTGGCGGTGGTTATAAGTCTCAAATGTAACGATCTACACACACTTGAGAGATTCAAAGAATAAAAAATCTAATTTTTTATCCAAAGGAGTAGAATCTCTCCTTAATTCTCATTCCTTTGTGATAATATAAAATATTCTTAGTTGATAGAACTTTCTCAACTCTGTCATGAATGATAAAACAACTAAAGTCTTAGTTTAGAATTTTTGGCGTGTTTCTGTATTTTAACAATTTTAAAGTTCAAATGCCATCAAACATTAGAAGTTTTGATGCAATATGATTAATTATACAAGATTACAGGGGCAAGCGGTGGCTCAGCCTACGATGCTCCCATCTAGTCAGGCCTTTATTGTGACCGATTTTAAGCATGTCCACCGATTTGTAGAGGTATTGTGTCATTTATATGAATTTCATAACTGCTTTGTGCAAAATTGTAATAAAGGCCATTTTTGACATTTATGATTCCATTTATGCATTTCTCATTTTATCATTGAATCATCATTTCTGTATCAAAAAATCAAACCGCCTTTCACTTACGTTTGTTGTTTTTTTAAATCAATATAAACGAAATTAAATTTTTTTTTTCAATTTGACCGTCATAATTAGGGACATTGGTCTGTAAAAAGTGCCGGTGAATAAAACACTTCTAGATATTAGTGTAGTGTTTCTACCCGTTAGCTAACGTAAATACATACAAAGAAAATGTCGGCTTGTGTCAGAGAGACATAAAGAACATTTGTTAACTTTGCCTATAACTAATTAAATAACAAACTTAACATAATTCGGGTAAAAATATAAACAAACCTATCACTGAGATACTGTTCAGTGTACCGAGAAAATCTGTATGTGAGAAGTGTCAATCTGTGTCATTACGCATGGTCGCCAAGCTCTCATGTAAAGTTTAAGTTCCTACACAAAACCACTCCAAACTTCATCCGATCCTTTTCATTACCTCAGTTATCAAATGCCATCAAGAACCCTCCTTTTTTTCTTTCCTTCACCAGGTAGTGTACCATCATTACTTCTGTGGACATTATTCCAGAGTGCTAACAGCCACCACTCTGCGGTTATATACACCCAGAAAAATGTTTATTGACTTTAGGAATCATAATCTAAATGTCTTTCGCCCCCTATTGGTGCTTATTTATATACACTATATGGCCATTAATCGCCGGACACTTTCAATTTTAGACATTGTCTAATATTTAAAGATATACTTGCCGGATTTTTCTGGAAATTAAGGATTATGAAGAATGTTTAACGTATTTCAATAAATTAGTTTACAGTTCCGCATCCGAAACATTCCTCGTTCTCAATTCAACTGTTATATAGGGGAAAGTAGGGTAATGACGCTCAGAAGGGTAATGAAGCTCACCAAATATCTCTAAACAGAATAGACTTGAAAACGTGCGATCGGTACAGGCACCTAGCGAGCTTCATCCTAAGATCCCAGTAAGGATTTAGTGCTCTTCGGGAGGAAAGTATCCTCACGTTATTAGTTTGCAGTTTTATTATAAAATTCTACAACATCTAACTTGAAGGTAAGTGTACTCTTAATTTAAAATATTAATTTACACATGTCTAAAATATATAAAAGCATGAAAGTACAGCTAAATGTATTTTTGTAGTGCGTTGTTTCGCCAATTATAATGCATTAAAACCCCAACATGGCGATAACGGGTAATGGCGCTCGCGTGGAATTCCAGAAGAAGTGTTGCCAGTGGGCAACTTTTAGTTGTCCACTTATTTGTTGATTGACACCACTTTTTTTAAATGGTAAAATTCCCCTGTTTTTGGCCTTAATATATCATTAAACAAGGAGAAATTTAAGATTTCAAAAAACTGGTGAAAATCAAGAAACCTAAATATAAAAAAAGTAGCCCACTATGTCCAACACAATATGTGTAAAGTAGTTGCAAAAAGTCTGCAGTGGTGTGAACAGCTCACAACTACATATGTAACTTTGAATACAACATTTAAGACAAAACTGAGCGCAATTACCCTACCATGTCGGGTATTACCATTCAATCGATGGTTATTTAAATAAAACTATAAAAAAATAAATCCTAAAACTTACGCAAATTAGTAGATTGCAAACTGTTCCTTATGCTTTGGAGTTATACTTCGTTAATAAAATATCGATGTCTAAATTTGACTAGCTATTCATGTTTTCCCTTAAGTGACCGCTATTCCTCTGCTTGTGAACATACGCTAACTGTAGAAATGTGGTCTAAAGGTTTATGCTGTGTAAAAAATTAAATGAATATTTCAGTAAATACAATGTTTTATAAAAAGGACTCTTGGAAATTCAACATTTTAAAAATATTGTCAATTTCTGTATATGTTAACTCCCCTGTCCTGCCCTATTAATATACTAACATTTTCGGGAATTCTTTATACATACGTCACTGCAATTAAGATAATTACCAAGTTATGGAAATATTTTTTGGCCAAGTATTTCGATAAGTATTAACTATCAGCAAATACCTTACCCTTTAAGAAGCCTAAATTGAATGTCGCCTGCTCTGGTGTTTAAATTAGCGAGAAAACAAATGATCTGAAATTCGGTTTTCCAGTAAAGCATGGGAACCGTTCTGAACTTAGCAATATGTTACGTTACATACTGCTTAATGCAAGTCCAGATGCCCAACAAACCTGTTACTGATGTAGTGAAAGTAAAGAATCATTCCTCTGGAAAGAACTTTGTTAAATATGAAAACAATTTAATATACGCAAACGGGTAAAAATTTAAGATTTCATAATTTAAATAGCTATTTTACCCTATCCTTTATATTTAGTGAAAAAATTGAGTTTATTCAGAAATTTAACCCTATGCGCCGCTCCTGATGTTTTCAGTTCCAGGAAAGACTGCCTGGTTCTTGTAAAGTATGTAAAATTTAAATAACAGGTCTGCTTAAACATGACATTCACTTAAAAACTCTTCGCATATTTCAAATTAGATTAATTTAATTGGGTGTCGCCAAATATCCTTAACTTCTATTTACCCATGCATATTATTAGTCTTACGCTATATTAAAGGAATAGCCCAGTTAAGAATTTTAAAGTTTCAAAATTATGTACCTGGAAAAAACTACACCTGTACACAACAAGTAACATTCTAGAGTTAACATTTGCTTTAGAGAGTTTTTATTAAATTATATTGACGAGCGAGCTACGTTTCTTCCACAAGTTAGAATCAACCATTCTTTCAAGAGCAATATTTTAAATGTGCATTAAATAAAACACTGGAAACCCACTACTAGCCCAGATTTACAAAAAGGGACAGCACAAAATTAAATTACGAAATTGTCCTTTTCCTGTCGGTGAGAAGGGAGGGGGCGGGTGGCACATGTGAACAGTTCACATAAACATAGAAATTTACCCAATTAAGATAAGCTATGTACAAAAACTACTCAATATAGTAAAAACTTTCTTACACATGGCAATTTTTTTTTATCACCTTTATAGTACTTCTTGCTTGTAATAGTTTTATAAATTCAAAAAATTGTTCACATGTGCTCCACTAGTGAGGTAGTTGTGGGTCACATGAACACGGGAAGAAAAGTATCCTTTGACATGCTTTTAATTCTGTTATTAATTTGTCATAACCATAGTTAGATTATCTGTTAAATTCACCATAAAGAAAAAATATATATTTCTCGTGTTTCTGGATGATTTGTTTAAGGGGTCTTGTACCTTTTAAACGCGTCGAAAATTAACGAAAAACTTCAGTTTGAATTAGTCTTTCTTCAAAGCCTTATTATATATAAACATGAAATTTTGGCTATTTTAAATAGATTGGGCTTTGTAATACGATAGTTAGAAATTTATTAACCCTTTACAGAATTTGTGTATTGTTGAAATCAAAATAGCTCTTTTTACCCCATAAGTCATTGCGCGCATCATATCTTGAGAAAGTATGTATGGATTGGCATGAAATTCGGTAAAGATACTAAACATATGTGTGTCCAAAATGATCTACTCGTAGTCTAAAATTTCATTAACTATATAAAAATAGTTTCGTAAAAAGAAATGAAATTTTTTTTAATTTTAATTAATAAAAATAGTCATAACTAAAAATATTACGATTGTAAATACTTAAACGTAGATCATTTAAAACACTTTAGTATATTTACCAAATTTCATGACAATCCATACATACTTTCTCAAGATATCATGCGCGCAATGACTTAAGGGGTAAAAAAAGGATCTATTTTGATTTCAATAACACACAAATTCTGTAAAGGGTTAATAAATTTCTGTTGGTAGTATATTACAAAGCACAATCTGTTTAATCAATATCCAAAATTTCACGTTTATACATAAAAAGGTTTTGAAGATAAACTAATTCAAACTTTGAAGTTTTTCGTTAATATTCGACGCGTTTAAAAAAAAGGTACAAGACCTAGGAAGAGAAAATGAAAATAAGTAAATACAAACCCTGTTCTAACCCTCATACCCATGAATCGGTTAATTTAAAACTTTGATTTTTAAAATGTTACTGATATCTATCCTCATTCAAAAAATGCATAGCTGTTTTAGAGATAGAAATAAACCATCATTGCAAGTTTGGAACAAATGAAATAGAAAAAATTGCGAAGTTGTTTAACACGTTAAGCGCCACGTCAGTCACCGGTGACAGACAACTTTCCGTTTAAAACGCCTCATTCACCGATGACCGACGGTCTAAAATATGATATAAAACTAATATATAACGCGAGTTTTCCGTTGAGAGAATATTTTAGGCATAAAGTACCACTTTACCTCTAATGAATTAAAATTTCTTCTGGGTGAGTATTTTTAATGTATATCCTTTAATTTTCATTGTAGTAACTGAAAAAAAATACATAAAAAAATTGCAGTAGATCATAATGCAGTAGATAAAGGGTTAAATTACAACTGAACGTAAACGAGATTGATGCTGTTAGTGTACTTCCCGACAGATGTGGTTTTGGAAATTTCGATACAACATCGCTTTTTGTATGACGGAAATGTCTTATTTCAGGAAAATTATTGGTATTGGAGCTGTCATTCATTCTCGTAAATTTAACTGAAAGAAACAGAATCGCAGAATGATTATTGGGCACTTACGTACTGTTCATATCTGCCCCAAATAATCTGTTCACAAGTGCCCCACACGGCTGCTAGAGTTAAATTGATAAGTCATTAACATTTCTCAATTTTAGTAGAACTAAGTAATTACTTTTCATAGCATAAGTTAAAAAGAAAAATTCAAATAAAGTTAATCACTTAAAGTTGAAACAAATTTTACTTTTGAGACCTGCCTTTTTTTTGTCTTTAGTAGCCGAAACTGTTTGTAGAGGTTCAAAATTTTCATGTCTACAGGTGTTGCCGACTTGGGTATATTTTTTTCAAATAAAAAACATGAAATAACTAAAAAACTAATATGTTCACATGTGCCTCCCCCTCTATATTAAAAGCACACTTCCAGTACTTTACTCAAACATTAGGTTTTGTTTGGCACGGCAACTCATTTGCCGCGTATGTGCAGTCGTGGAAAAAAATAAATACCCTATACTAAATCAACAAATTATTGTAGAAGAAAGTTACTGGTACCAAAAGACTGGAAATAAAGGTCTACTTTGAAATAATGCATATATAAAATTTGCTTAGGAGTCGCCTACATATCAAAACTCAGCCAGACTGTTTTTCCAATAGCAATAACCCAAGTTCGACATCAAATTTTAAACCCTTCAATTAGTTTATATAGAAATTTTCATGAAATTCGTACGCTTAGTTTCAGAGAAATTTTAAAGAGTTTATTTTGTATTCAAAGTTATGTATAGCCTTTCAACAATCGTGTACAAACTTAATGATTCACTTCTATTAATGTTACTTCTTGCCAATATGACCATTTCACCCGCTTAATATGTTTTGACTATTGCCAGACCAAATGTTTCAATACACCGAGTAAAATATTTTCAAATTATGCTTTTCTGCACATCAGAGACCATTAAACCATCATTTTGACGTTTAAATCATAATTCAAAAACTACTTGGAAGAAAGATTTGGAATTGAGAATTCGCATAAAGCAGGACATAAATCTAAATCGATCAAAAATTAGTGGTTATTAACTTAGGTCTCAAACTAACCTAGGTCTGTGGAAGACTTGGGTCTCTAACAATCTTTACCTACTATGCTATATGAAGATAATAAATCTTGTATAGTACCGACACAAACTGGGAAACAGTGCAAGAACCAAGCACTTGTCAAATATTAGACATTTACAAGAACAAAATATAGTGCTCGTTGATTACTGTACTTCAAAAGGAAATAATTGAAGATACATTAACCTTTAACTGATGCGACTAAAATTTGTCACACAACTGATGTGATCCAGTCTCTCAGACCCCTCGAATAAAATGAATTAAAAAAAATAACTCAAATGGTTGAATTTACTTAAATTCTGTCCTAACAATGTCGTTGTACTTCTCTTAGGAGCATGTGAATTAAATTGCATGAAAAAGTATTTTATTCATATTATTTAACTTCAGTGCAGAAAAGTAAAAAGCTGTAAAAGTGTTTACAGCTGGGAGTCGCGGGGTCTGGGATACCGCGTGACATCAAAAGGTTAATAAAGCCTCTCCCCAGACCCCAATTTTTAAAATGAAGGGAAAAAAAATAAAATTTAATTTCTTTTTCGAACCGCTAGATTAACCCTTAAATGCCCGATTTTTCAAAAATCATTGTAATAATGTTTTTTGGCTTTCATTTTTTAAATAAATCATAGGAAAAATACTTAAAAAAATCATTTTGTTTTAAGTATAGTTTACGGCTAAAAAACAGTTTGTTACTAATCGGCAATACTGGTGTTTAATTGAAAAAAATAATTTCCCTTGATAAAATTCTATAATATTAAATACACAAGAATTTTAGGAACTATAATAAGAAATTTTACTTGCTCACTGCAGGTCAAAATAGGGTATTTCGCAAGCTTACAAAACAAGAAAAAATAGCAACAATTGAAAAAAAAAAAATCTATATTGTTAAACAGCACACGTGTTGCCATCTGCATGTTCAAAATCGATTTAATAATATCTTCAGAATGTATTTTAGGCAACATTAGGCATTATAGCTTCAATATTATTCTAACAGTATTTTAGAGCCTAAATCGGGTATGTTGCCGAAAAGCAACACCAGGCATTTAAGGGTTTAAAGGGGGGTGGGGGGGCGTGTAAAATACTCCTTTTATTTTATCGTGTAATTAACGATTCATAAATCTCTTTTCTGCCGCTAGAAGACCTATCGTGTTTCCATGGAAATGGGTTTTGATAATATATAGACATTCCAAGATGTTCTATAATGTTCTTCGTAGTTTAGTGTCGATTGTGTTATGTCAAGGTGATGTCTACTGTTCTGCCCAGATCAATGTATCATGTGAAGTCCTAATATAACTATTATGCGAAATGTGATGCTGTATTATTCATCTAAGTTGAATTATTACAAGCTAACATGCGCTGCTGAGAAAAGTAAGCATTAACTTTTTTAAATAAAGTATAATACAAGTCTAATCGATATTCGGTTACTGATTATAGTGAAATTATCAACTGCTTACATTGTGATTACACTGCAAATCTTGGTACGAATATTTTACATTTTTTCAGCTTTATTTTTCCAGAGATTAAACAAGTCAGAAAACTTAAAAAATAGTGGTGTCTAAATTTAGGGGACCGTACAAGCGTTAAAAAGACGACAGCCGCCATTTTTGTGTCAGCACTCTAGCCTAGCATTCAGGGAGCCGGGTACAGACCAAGAGGCGGCTACGTAAACCATCTCATAGGGTTGACAAATTCCAGGATTAGTTAAGACTATTCGCATATTAAAATGCAACTGGTCTTCCAAGTCATCTTGGTAGAAAACACCTGCAATCCCGATGTTAGTGGTTGATAGGTACGTTTACCATTGTATTTTCCTGTTCCCAGTCCTCCATGTTTTCACACCCTTGAGTGCAGGAAAACAGCGATAAACCTACAGATCAACCACTGTATCGGGTTTGCAGGTGTTTTCCACCAAGATGCTACTTGGCAGACCAGCTGCATTTTAATGTTAAGAGTTCTGTTTAATTGTGGAATTTCAGCAGTCAACTCGATGAGGTGATGGCCTGTGCAGCCACCTCTTAGTCTACCAACATCCTTCCCTTAATTATATTGGGGGACAGTTTACCTTTTCAACAATTTTTAAAAATATGGTTAAAATGGTAAACTCACTGCATTTCAATGTTCAACTAAGAGTACATTGAGAAAAAAAAATTACTGCATATTAAATTTTAAAATAGTAAGTTTCAAAAAATTTAAAATCCATACTGCTTTTTTAAAAATGGATGTTCCCCGCACTCCCCCCTCTTTTTTTGTGGGGGGGGGGGGGGGAGAGATTTTCAAATGTGTATCACAAGACTGCGAATAGATTGAGATAAATATTACATTTAATTTTTTTATAGATATTGTAAAAAAAAAAAACTAACAGATCATATACTTAAAAAAGCGGAAGGCTAATTCCATGCGCAGATTTCACATATAACATGTACAAAAGAGATTAACTTCTATCTTCAAAAGTCTGCTTAGCATTTTTAAAAACATGAAAATAAATATTAACATTGAGAAAGAGCCGTTTAAAGTTCTCATTTTGTTGGGAATTGCGCTGGGTGTATTAACAAAACTTACAATATCTCGCGGTATAATTGCCGTATGGACGAAAATGAGGTGTCAAAGTAGTCAAATAGGCTTTCATTTAACCCTTCGCACTTGAGGGCTCCGGAACGGAGACAATCTTCCTTGGCAAAATTTGTTTTTGGCACCAGTAATAAAAGGAAAATAAAATGTACCTTATTTAATCAGACCATTTTTGAAATTGTGTACTTGAACGAAACTTTTAAAACAGTGGTGCCGATCGAATTAAATTTGTAAGAGACGCCGAGCGCAAAGGGTTAAGACAAAAAATTAACTTTTTGATCCGTTTTGAGGTAAAATGTCGCCTTAAGATGACCCATTATCTACACGAGTGATAGACCTGAGAGACGGGGAGGGGGGCCTCCCGTGGGAGTCTTTCTAAAGGAACCTAACCCCTATTTACGCAAGGTTTGAGGAAAACCAACGATTTGGTCGACGGGCGCGATTGGGTTCGAACACAGCATTTCCCGTCTAACAGCTTTTTGAGAGCCGAACCTCTCAGCCACTGGTGGGGCCTCCAAAATGGTTGAATGTTCCATTATACAATGTTCATTCTCCGGGAATTCGATTTCAGACACCTGTTGCTGCTTACAGGGTTCTGTCCAGATCCCCCCCCCTCCCCCTCACAGGCTCCGTTTTGTGAAATTAGGAAAAGGCTTATAGCCCAGGCAATAGAGACCGTATAGGGGCTCTACCTAGCAAAATTCATGGTAGTTCTGGAAAAAGGCTTACTATGTTTTTTTGGGTCGGGGCATCCGAATTTTTAACTTCCCACCAAAATTTCCCCGGCAACCCCCCAAATTGATAAAATTCCCCCCAAAAAGGTTATTAAAAAATCAATTTTTTTATTGTGTTAGAGAAAAAGTATAAATTCAGAAAGTAGACAAAATTTGCAACAAATTAGATAGGACTTAGGATGAAGGTTAAGGGGATCTGCCTCTGAACATGCTCGCGGTGCTGCGTGAACCAAGTTGCGTAATTCCACATAATCCCTCGCACGTTTACATTCGCCCTCCCATCCGAACTTTATAAGGTTTAAGTTTTTGGGTCGCTGAATACGAATTTTTAACTTCCCCCAACTATTTCGGGGGGGGGGGGGAATTTTAACTTAAAATTTCTTATTGTTTTAAGGGAAAAGCATTACGAGGCATTAGGGTCTCGGGTGTCTTAAAGCTCTAAAATTTTCGAAATTTTAATTTTTTTTAGATGTTAAACTTCTATGATTTCTGAACATTGATATAATTGTTATCTTTAAATTCCCATTAGAACAGAAGTTATGGCATTTAGAATTATACTCGCTCAATAGCTGAAGCGGTGTTTCCAAAACTTTGAAGTCATTTTTCTCCAAATGACGTTTTGGGGCATAACGCGCACGATATCTCAAAAACTTCTGAATATTTGATGAAATTTTCAAAACATGTTTTATGTTAGTCTGTATAAACTGAACCTAAAGTTTCCTTATTTCAAAAAGAAAATATTTTAGGGGTTTATATTGTTCAAATTTTCCAAATTTTATATTAGCTAAATACAACTTTGTATTAAAAATATAAAAATGATTTAAATACAAAATTTAGGTTCAGTGTAAATATAATCTGAGGTATAAGTAGGCACCAAAAGTTTCATTCTAGTTGCAAAATTTATTTTGAAATCGTTTCGCATAAGCTGTTATGCTGATTTTCTGCTCGTCAAATGTCTGACAGTTTAGAGCCCCCTGTATATGCTAATTCTGCAACTTTCCAAATATTTGAAATGAAATGATGTACATTTATACTCTTTCTTTCGCATTTAAAATTGTGTCTTAATATCAAATACTTTAAGATGTTAAATATGGTCCTTTTTTTTCCCCCCAATTTTAAGAGTCCTGAGACCCCTTAACCACTCTCACGTTTACGTTCGCCCTCCCATCTCCCCTCCGAACTTTCCTTATAAGGTTTACTTTAAGTTTCTTGGGTCGCTGAATCCGAATTTAACTTCCCCCAAAATTTTCCCTCACGACCCCCCCCCCCCCAAAAAAAAAAAAAAAATAGTTTAACTTAAATTTCTTATTGTTTTAGGGGAAAAGCATTACGAAATTCAGAAACTAGACAAAATTTGAAACAAATAGGATATATGACATTATGACGTAGAATGAACAGGGAGGGAGGAGGGCTGCCTCTGAACATGCACTGCGGCGCTACGTTCACTAAGTTATGAAGTCCAGGCAATAGGGGATTTTACCTGGAAAAATTAATACTAGTTCTGGATTTCGACTCACTTTATGTTTTTTGGGTCGCTGAATCCGAATTTGTAACTTCCCACCAAAATTTCACCCAGCAACTCACCAAAAAATTGATTTTTTGAAAAAATTTGCTTTTTGAGAAGAGCGCGCGGGACTGTTCCGAGGCAGCCCCCTTTCTCCCCGTTTATCCTACGTCATAATGTCATATATCCATTTGTTGAAAATTTTGTCTAGTTTCTGAATTTCGTAATGCTTTTCCCCTAAAACAATAAGAAATTTAAGTTAAACTATTTGGGGGGGGGGGGGGTTCGGGGGTGAAAATTTTGGAGCAAGTTAAAAATTCGGATTCAGCGACCCAAAAAACTTAAAGTAAACCTTATAAGGAATGTTCGGAGGGGAGATGGGAGGGCGAATGTAAACGTGCGAGTGGTTAAGCGGAATTGCGCAACTTAGTCCACTCATCACTGCGCGCATGTTCCGAGGCAGATCCCCCTTCCCCTTCATCCTAAGTCATAATGTCATATCTAATTTGTTGCAAATTTTGTCTACTTACTAAATTTCTAGATACTTTTCCCATAAACAATAAAAAATTTTTTTTTAATAAAAACCTTTTTGGGGGGGGCATTTTACCAAAATTTGGGGGGGGGGGGTTGCCTGGAGAAACTTTGGTGGGAAGTTACAAATTCGGATTCAGCGACCCAAAAAACAATGTAAGCCGATTTCCAGAACTACCATTAATTTTACTAGGTAAAATTCCCTATTGCCTGGACAATTAGTCAATTTTGAAATTAGCGTTATACGCAGGTTCTTATTTTTTACAAGATCCTTTATGTGTAAAAAGCTAGATAATAGGTTATTTGGCAACTTTAATCTTTTAAAAAACTGATCTCCACAAACAGCTAAACTTCCGAAAAGTTCCGTTTGGAGATATAAAATAGGACATTTCATAAAATTCTAATAAAAAAATTGTGAAGGGTCCTGTTTTAAGGCAAAAAGCTACGAAAGGTCCTATTAAGATTTAAAACATTTGTAAAATGTCCTCTAAAAAAAGGACAAATTTTTCCCTAAACAGACTCTGCTTTAACCCTTACCGGCGCGGAGTAATTCTGTTTATAAACTGATGAAATAATGGACTCTCACCGCAATTTATAAACGAATTAGAAAATACGAACTTTCATATTTTCGTTTCCATTATAATAGGAAAATTTTAGTTAAATACTCTTGTTGCCGTTTGCCAGTTTTGGAATTAAAATTAGGTGTTTTTTTTTTTTTAAGGACACCGCGCCGGAAAGGGTTAATATCCAAAACAAAAATCTAGCCACCCATGCTCCGAATTGCACATGTCACTAAAGGGTCTAGCCGGGTAAGCATGGCGAAATGGCCCCCACGGCCGATGTTTGAAATAACATGTGGTAATAAGGCTCACCATGAGAATACAATGTAGAGTGTTTTTAGCCTCTGACCTTGAACTGTCCTTGAGATAATCGGTGAAGTATGCGCCGGCGCTACTATTTTTCAAATACGTTTTTCTCAAAGTACAAAAGTTAGTGAAACCAACGCTAATTATTGAAGAATATCAGTTCACATTATATATTTTTTTTTCACATTTTTACAAAAAATTTAACATAGAAAAATAAAAGTATTTTTTTTTTTAATTATTAATGTAATTTTATATTTACACCTACCAAAAAATTACAGAATAAGCCTCAAAGTACGTACTTAAGAAAAAAAAAATTTCGTTAAAATCGAAGATGCGCTTTTTGAGTTATAAAAAAAAAATAATGTTAGCAACTTGCTAAAATATTCCTAACTTTCCCTGTTTGCATTTGCAGAAATACGCTACTATCAATGCATTGGTAGATTCGGGACATTTCTACTCGGGCAGGTGCGCCAAAATAAGGCAATGTTTCCATACATACCACTTCCCTATAGATTTGTTTCGTGTTTGTAAACACTTATTTTGGAGTACTCCGCATCCTTCTCTCATAATATCAAGAATTGTCAAACAAAATGGTAACATTTGCCTACGATGATTTTCACATAGAATAAAGCTATGGGGCTGAACAGTGTACATATAACGTATCAGTTTAGGGGAGGGGGGGGTCTGGCACTTGACATCGTAGGATATCTGTAGGGGGGTTAGTTGATATCGTTATTTTTTGATCAAAAACAAAATTTTTTTTGGTATCCTTTTCTTTGGCCATTATCTTAATTTTTTTTGTGTGTTTTCTTTTTATGAAAATACAAATTAAAACCATGTAATCATTATAAAACATTTCATTTCAAAATAGGGAATAACCCAACGTTCGCCATTAATATTCTCCTGCCATTTGCGTATATAATTCGTTGTTAGATAAACCAAATTCGAAATTATACTTGTTATTTTTGCTAGTAAAAAATAGGGAAGAATGTTGTCCGCCTGTTTTATTTAGAAGAAGTTCTGTTTAGCCCCGTGCAAGGGCGAAGTACAAGAAGACAGTACTACTGTTCAATGCATTATGTAATAAAAAGAGTTATTAAAAACTTAAATATTTCTTTAAAGTGTTATTTGATATAAAGTTATTTCTTATATAATAGTGATATTTAAATAAAGAGGAGAAATTCATAATATAAGTAAAATATGCAAATAACGCAAACGTATAAAAAAGAAAAAAGGTAAACAATCGTAAAAATAAAAAGAATTTTTAAACACTGGTAACATTATTAGGGGGGGGGGGGGGGATTCGAGGATTGATGATAACGTATGATATCGGAAGTTAGTACAACCCCTATAGCTTCACCTGCACAATGGACTACACCATCGACTTGATATGAGAGAAGTATACGCAGTACGCCAAAATAACAGAATGTTTACAAACACGAAACAAACCTATAGGGAAGTGGTATGTATGGAAACATTCTCTTCTTTTGGCGCATTGTGCATCCTGCCCGAGTGGAAATGTCACGAATCGACCAATGCATTGATAGTAGCGTATTTCTGCAAATGCAAACACGGAAAGTTGCGAATATTTTAGCAAGTTGCTAACTTTTTTTTTTTATATAACTCAAAAAGCGCATCTTCGATTTTAGCGAAAATTGTCTTAAAAGTACATACTTTGAGCCTTATTCTGTTATTTTTTTGGTTTGTGTAAATATAAAGTTACATTAATAATTTTTTTTTTAAAAATGTGTTTATTTTTCCATGTTAAAATTTTTGTAAAAATGTGAAAAAATATATAATGTGAACTGATATTCTTCAATAATTAGCGTTGGTTTCACTTTAACTTTTGTACTTTGCGAAAAACGTATTTGAAAAATAGTAGCGCCGGCGCATACTTCCCCGATCATCTCAAGGACAGTTCAAGGTCAGAGGCTAAAAAGACTTATTCTCATGGTGAGCCTTATCCCACATGTTATTTCAAACATCGGCCGCGGGGGCCATTTCGCTATGCTTATCCGGCTAGACCCTTTGACAGTATTTTTCGCAGTTTCTTCATACCAAAAGTTTCAAACTTAAAATCATTATTTTGAGCTTTTCAGGCGAATCTCGCTCTTTATTTGCTTTAGATATAGCCTATTACGATGCATCCTTCATATAGACCATGTTTGTAAAGAGCTATTCATTTGCATTCCTAATGTTTGACAAATATCCAACAGCTTTCACAGTACTTTAATCCTGGATATTTCTTTATAGTCTTCTGAGCTATAGCTTCCATATAAATCGGCTGTTTTGGCCCGAGTAAGAGCTGACAATCTCACTCGTTTGGAGCATTTTTAAATTACCTTCATTTTCATAGATTTTGTGTACCAATTTCCCTTTCAAATGTGCTATTTTATGAGTTTCTATAGGTGTTTGCTTCCCTGAAATCTTAAACAACTTTTTTTTTTAATGTTTAGAGTGAAGTGCAGATAAGATTGAAATTAACTTATTTTAAAAATTCTGCAAGAATAGTAAATTGATCAAAATTTCTTTCGAATCAAACAAGATTTAAGGAATGGGTTTACTTTCGAGGCGTAAAAATTACATTAAAAAACATTAAACATTAAAAAATTAAATAACTAATTCTGTACCATTTAATTAGTTAATATTTAAAATGAAACATTTAAATGAGAAATAGGAAGTTTATGCTCTATGTATAGGACTTCAGTTTACAAAATGACGAACATATGGGCATAAGCAAATTCTTTATCGGTTCCATCTCCAAAAATTATGAATGAAAAATATTTCAATGGTTTAAGATTTAAAAAATTGAGACTCCCTGAAAAATATTCATTTAATTTATATTATACGAAAAAGTATTGCATCATAAACATGCTGTTTAGGGCTAGTAAATTTCAATTTTTAATGCGTAAAAAAAAAAAAAATAAACCTATCTTTAATGGAACTAAAAACGCTAGGGGTGGCGTAGTAGGGCGACATGTTAAACTTAAAATTCTGCATATCAAAAAGGTACAGTAAAATGCACGTTATATCGGTATTAGTTTCAGTTCATTTTTAAAGTGCTAAGATAACAGAAAGAAATTCAACGAAACTGTCAGGAATGACCGCCATCAACGGCACTCCACTATCAAAAATCGTTCGAACAACAGTGTTTACACCTTTAATTTGTTAATTATAAGATATTAATTTTAAAAAATGAAGTAAATGAAGCAAGCCAGGGAAAGATGACAAAATTTAACCAAATATTGAAATAAAAAAAAAAGGGTTGGGTTTATTTTTTAGTGTGCAGTCCTTATAAAATACTAGATTTACCAAAATATTACAGTAAACTACTAAATACTTTATAATGCATAAAACTTTGGTCCGTGTTTGTATCATTAGCGTCTAAATGAAATTCTGAAAAATCCAAACACTATTTTCATGCAATTTTTTTTCCATTAACAAAGATAAAAGTAAAAAGGAACAGAAAACTGCATGCAGCACACACTATGAAACGCTTTCCAACACATCCAGAAAATTAACGAAATGTCAGCTTTAAATAAAGCGAAAAGATATAAGTAAACAAAAGTTTCGAAAACTCATTTAAAAATAGTTTCAGCAGTTAGTCCATAATCAGAAAATTAGTCCAAACGTTTTGTGCAGCACTTGATATGATCTATACATATATACTACAGAAAAATGCTAAAATACCGTTCAGGCAGAAAATTTGTAAGCTTGGCATTTTCGCCAAAAAAACAAGAATGCACTAAAAAATTCTTTTGCACAGCCTTTTATATTACAGACCTTATTAACCTTGTAAATAACAGACCAAATATTATGCATATTTTACCTGAATTTAAATTTTAGCTTAACTAAAAAACCTACTTTCAGCAATTAACTATAAACGGAAAGATTCCATTTCCTTGCGTAGCCCTGTACGCGAGTTGGCCACATCATTCTCTTTACTTAATATAGTTCAACAGGAAAATGCATTATACAATTAAAACCACCCTTGAGAAATTCACGCCCATAGGTAAGAAAACTTACGAAATTTTATGTAGCCCTGTATATGATCAATATAAATGTAGGGGAAACTAGGGATAATTGAACTAATTCTTAGTTTTGGATTGTTCATTGTTTTTTTACATTACTTATGGACCGCCTAAAAGTTAGCCGCCCCCCCCCCCCCCCAAGACTGAAAATAAGAGACATTTGATCAATCGATGGAAATAGATCAAATCTGATTAAACGATCATCAACTTTATTTCATGAGTAGATTGACACTAGAAAGACAAACTTGGTGTATACCTATATTGCCCAAAAGCAGTCAAAATGACTGCATTGTGAAAGGATAACTAATGTGTAAAGAAATTTGTTTAAAATTTAATACTATTTACAGTTATGTAACAAGTTAGTGAGTTAATAAAATAATCTATGCATTATTTGTATATTTTATGCAAATGAAAATCTTTATGGTACATCTTCTGCAAACATACTTGACAGTTTTCACATTTTTGTTTTGTTGTTGTGGCAAAGTCATACTTGACAAATTTCGCATTTACTAGGATGGGTTGCATTTGATGATGTTGCAGTTGATCTTTGTGGGTCTTCGTGTTCCGATGAATTTCTGTTTTTCAGCTCTGTATTCGGTGGAAAGCTCTTCTAATTGAAACAAGAACTCTTTTCGTTGCATTTGTATTCCCTGTCGCTCCTTTGTAAAAGATCGAAGCATTTATAGCAGCCAAATCTAAAATATTGATAAATATTTGGAGGGGCCATCTACGAGAACTAGCTTTTACTATATATTTTCCAGCCATTTGATCCGCCATATCAACTCCAAATTTTGTGCTCGTATAAAAATTGAAGATTCCGGTAACATTTTTGTCAATTTTCATAAATTTATGCTTAGAACCAACAGCTACTCTTATTTGGTTTGCTTTTATATATTGTAAGAACACAATTCTCCGATTTATATAGCAGAGTGGCAAAACGAGGCATGTTATCCTTCGTTTGTTTGACTGCTTTGGGTAGTTCTCTTTTGTTTCCCTTAATAGTTCCAATTAGAGTTTGTCTGGCCAATAATTTTGTCGCGAGTGACATGCTAATGAAACAGTTATCGGTCGTGATATTTCTTCCACAGCTTGTATATGGATAGACAAGTTTCAGAACAACCAAAAATAGTAATGTCGTGTCTTCGTACTCTAACGACCATTTTCCAAATATGCTTTATTGGGTTTAAATCCGGCGATTGAGGTGGTGTTTTCAGAATTTGTGAACAATTAGAGATACCAGAGGCAAACTTCGAAAACCGCGTGCTTAGAATAGTTAACTTGATAAAAAAAAATAAAGTTGTTTCCAATATCCAAGTTTTGGGCTGATAATTTTAAATTTTATTTTAAAAACATTTAAAGTTCGTGATTCATTATTCCATCAATAAATACCAAATTACCTAGCCCTGTAGCTGCCATGCACCCCCACACAAGGACACCTTCACCGCCATGCATAACTGTTCCAACTAAGTTCTTGGGATTAAGTTTATTTTTCTTCTCCATACAATTATACGCCCATCGGTACCAAAACTGTTAAATTTACTTTCATCTGCAAATAAGACAATATTCCAATGAGATTCAGGTTTATCATTGATTTTGCGAATGAAAGCCTAAGCTTCGATTTTCTCATTAACAAAAACATTTCTACGTGCAGAACACCCATCTAATCCAGCTGATATCAGCACTCAATACAATAGCTGCTTAACCAATATAAGCTTTTTTTTTTTTAAGAATAGAACATAGGTACCTACCTACCTACTTTTAAAAATCAATATTCTTGTTTCATGAATATATGGGCATTTGATGCATTCGTATATTTAAAATATCTCCTCTGTAAATTAATATTTTAAACTTATGTCTTGGGTACACACTTCCTAAAGGATGTCTTTCTCGGTTCAAAACATTTCTAGAGTACAGACTTAATTTTATATGAAGTGTTAAAACATTACAGTTCGCCCGCTTTTAAACACAAAATATTAAATTCGGCATAGATTTTAGAAATATTTTTAAAAATAAGAGACATCCTTTAAGAAGAGTGCGCAAAAAAAAATGATGTTAACCCTTTCAGGGTCAAGGCATTTCTGCTCAAAAAATGTTCGAATAACTAATTCAACAAAATTGTACTAAAAAATTACTAGTGCCATTTGGATATTTAGGCATTAAAATTAACCGTTTGCAGACTGAAAACGGCGCCCCTCAAAGGGTTAATATGAATTTCCCGGGTAGATAATTTAAATATACGAATGCATCAAATGCCCATAGACTTCACATTACGAAGGAGAATTCCGAAGATGAGTGACCAACCCCCTTAAGCTTTTACCATTAACCCTTGTTAACGGTGTCAGACTGCTGCTATATTCAATTTTCACAGTTGAACTTTTAATTTTCAATTTAACTATTGATGTTAGTTTAATTTTGATTAGCTTGGAAACTTAGTATCGTTAGACTTCTGAAAAGGGTAATTTTAATTATAATACGCCTTTACATAAAGTTTAATACAGAAACAGTATCTTCTTATGAGTCATTCGATCCTTTTATTCTACAGTCAAGCGGTCACAGTTAACTGCTGTGACAAAAATCTTTGCATACTGTGAGCTAAGTACTGTTTGCGGTCTCGCAGACAACCGTTTTCTTTTTTCACGGTTTAAGCTTGTAATTTTCATTTTAACTAACGATACTAGTGAAATTTACTCTAATATCTATACTTAAACTAGGATCTAATTTCGTTAGGAGTCTAGCACTAACGCTAGAGACTTCTGAATAGGGGAGTTATAATTATAGTAAACCTGTACAAAAAGTTTAGTCCAGTAACAGACCCATTTCTTTTAGTAGAAAGGGAGCGGAAAACCCTAAGTAATGGGTAATGGGGTAAATAAAAAGTAATGGGGCAAAAATACGCTCTGCGTATCTTTGGCCCACCACCGCGTATTTTCAACCCCAAACAATGGGGCAAAGATACGCAGAATTTTTTTTTAATTGCAGTTTCTTACGAATTTTGGTAGAATGGCGGTTGATGGTGGCACGTGTCTAAGGTTTTAATATAACATTTTAATCAGTCATCACGCACGTTTACGCCAATGTCAATAAAAACCTAAATTTATCGAAGAGCGTATCTTTACCCCCACCTACCCATGTCCTATTAATGTTTGTATATTATATATATAATGACAAAGTGTATAACGCTTCCGGGGGTTGAACTCATCTGAATTCCACTTCAATTTATCGTATTCCATTCGGCCATTTATATTGAAAATTATTTTTTCGAACTTCATAAAAGTTACATTTTTAGAAAGATTATTCAAAATAAACATTTGAGAGATTACCTACATTTAATTATGTACAAATTCTGAGATAACGTCAGTTGAAATTAGTTTGGCCCTCTCCCTCCATAAGTAAACATTCATTTGTATCGCATTCATTGTGAACTTCGAGCTTTGTTGGCGCCATATATCGGTAGTTAAAATAAAAAAGAAGTTTCTTTTGAAATTCTTTGAACTGAAGACATGGGGTGGAAAAATGAATAGTATTTCTTATAAAATATAATTAGACTATCAGGGATACTTAATGCCGTATAGAATATCTACTAAACACCAACTTTTCAAAAGTAAAAAAAAAAAAAGCCAAGCTAAAAAAAGATTAAACATGTGGCTAAAAAATTGTGTGATATATTTCCAACCTTATTATGGTACTTTAACATTTTTCACTAAAAAATTTACAATTTGTAAGTCGAGTGACTTCGTATATGTTGATAGAAATCCTTTTCTCCTGTACTAAATACATCATAACGTGTTTCTGAAAATTCAAATGTTTTAGAATTATGCATCATGGGCTTGGCGGTCATCTTTCCATATTTTACACAAATTTCCAAGCACTCAAGTTTGTAAAGGGTAATAAGTTTGCATTAATAACTATTTATAACTTCCGATTTTAACTACGGACAAATAAATTTAAAAAGACTTATTTTGCGAAAAAAAAGTTCATTGTTATTGCTTTTAAATGATTAATTACTCTAAAAAAGTAATCATAAGAGGAATAGCGAAGATATGTCACCATTACCTTAACACACAAATTTCTAAGCACACATTTACGTGAAGGAAAAGCATAAAATGTGTGCTTTGGAAACAATGTCGAACTTAGGTTTTCAACTGCAAACAGCTGATAAATTGAAAAAGACTAATATTTTGAGAAAAATATTTTGCCTTTAAATGATTAATTATTTTATGAAATAAATCATAAGATGAATCCTTTAGTTAAGTCACTATTATTTTAAGACTCAAAGTTCTTCGAATACAAGCCCGTAACGGAAAAGCTTATAATGTCGGCTTAAGTAACGATTTTGAATTTCGGATTTTAACTACGGATTAGAATACATAGAAATTTGTGTAAAATATGGAAAGATGGCCGCCAAGCCCATGATGCATAATTTTAAAAAACATTTGAATTTTCAGAAACACGTTATGATGTATTTAGTACAGGAGAAAAGGATTTCTATCAACATATACGAAGTCACTCGACTTAAATTGTAAATTTTAGTGGAAAATGTTAAAAGAGTACCATAATATAAGCTTGGAAATATGATATCACACCATTTTTTAGGCACAAGTTTTTTTTTTTTTTTTTTTTTTACTATTCAAAAGTTGGTTTTTAGTAGATTTTTTTTAAAACAAATTATATATAATTTAAATAATCTATTAAAATTAAAATGAGTTATTAGAACCTTTGCAAGTAGAAAGGAAACCCAATATGTGTACATTTTGTTTACATATTCATTTCTTAGAGTAATTAAGGATTTAAAAGCAATGAAAGCTAACTTCTTTTCTCAAAGTATCAATCTTCAATTTATATGGTATTTTAATTTTTATGAAGAATGAAAATTTTGTAAAAAAGATAAGAGTCGAAATAACATAGACCTAATAGTTTGTCTTTTAGTCAGATATTTGTTTATTGTTAGACATTTAGTCAGATATTTGTTTAAAGATAACTTTATTTTTTGCAAAATTATTTTATCTTTGCAAATATCTATGGCTAATCCGAGAATGAAGGACGACATACAAAACAGTGCAGATATTTTTAGAAACGATTCTTAATGAACCTTTACATATTTTAGATAGTATGCCAAATTCAGGCTTCTACCCCGAGCGGCATCACAAAAATTGGAATTTTAGAACTTTTTTTTAACCCTTTTAAACTTTGAACTTATTAGGAAATTATTTCTCAGAGCATTAATGTTTCAAAAGTTACAACCATGTTCAATTTCAAGGTCATGCTTTGACAATTCTATTTAAATCGTAATTTAGAACGTATTTAGAACGTTTTCTGCTTGTTTAATCTCGTTAAAAATAGACTTCATTTTTCGAAACAGTTCTTAACACTCACTGTAATTCTTCGCGATGAGCGTCTTTTACAAAATTTTTAATCGTTTATCACCGGCTCTTTAAAGCAGAAATTTTTGACTATCGTAATCGGGGAAAATGTTCTGATTAAATCAGACAAAGTTTTCTTTAAAAGATAACTAGTGGGAACAACCAAATAGTATTAATTTGACGGGAAAATGCATGCCCGAGCATAGCCCAGGCTGCGGATCGAGAGGGTTAACGAGCGCTTAGATCTTAAAATTAACAGCTTGCCAAAATTCAGGTTTCAATCTTTAAGGATATCAAGATAAACCCAATTTTAGAACTTTTTTGCTCCTGCGCCGTTAAAAATTTCGATTTTTTTAGGAACTGTTCATGGTGAATATTTACGTCTTAAACGTTACAACTATGTCAAATTTTGATTTCCTTAAGGCTAAGAATTCCAAATAAATCATAATTTAGATCATTTTTAGAAAGCTTTTTTACTCGTTCCACCCTTTTAAATTTCGATTTTTTTAGAAATAGCATTTAGCGAGCATCTTTCATCTTAAAAGTAATCACCATATCAAATTTTAAGTTTCTCCCCTCAACAGTTTTAGAAATCTTAATTTATGAATGACTTTTGCTCTTGCAACCTCTTAAATTTCTAATTTTTTAGAAATTGCTTAGGACGAGCATTTTCGTTTCAGTAGCCGTAATCATGTTAAATTTCAAGTTAACGCTCTAGCAATTCCATTCAAACCGGAATTTAGAAAGTTTTTAAAAAGCTTTCCACTCATTTCAACCTTTTAAAATTCGATTTATTTAGAAACAGTTTTTAATGAGCATTTACATCTTGTAAGTGACCACCATGCCAGATTTAAGGATTCTATACCTAACAGTATCACAGATTCAAAAATACAAGAATTCTTTTGCTCTTGTACACTTAAATTTCTAATTTATTGGAAAACGCAAAGCATTTACGCCATAGAAAATAACATCCGTGTCAAATTTCATGTTCCTAGCCCAAACAATCTCATTAAAATCTTAATGCAAACCGTTAAAACGTTTTCCGCTCGGTTCACCTCTTAACATTTCGATTTTTACTAAAAGTTCTTAGCGTGCATTTACATCTTTAAACAAACCGGCATGCCGAAATTCAGACCTCTATCCCGAACGGTATTACAGAAATCGCAATTTAGAACATTTTTTAGGCCTGCATCCATTCAAATTTAGGAATTTCTGTGACATCATTTAGGTCTTAAGTAAAAAGCACATCAAATTTCATGTTTCGAACAATTTGCAGATTCAGCAATTGTTCCAGATTAACAATTGCAAATAAGTCAATTTAGAACGTTCATAGAACGCTTTTCTGTCGTTTCGAACTTTTAATTACTACCTTTTTAGAAATCATCCTTATCGAGTATTTAAAATAACCACCATGTGCCAAATTGTCGGTTTCTATTCCAAATGGTATCACAGAAATTTGAATTTTAGGAAATCTTTCTTTTGTACTCTTTTCAATTTCGAATTTATTAGATTTTCGGCTCTGGCTAGCAGTTTGATCCCCGTTAAATGTATGCTAAGCATTGCATCATGTTACTTTTATTCATGATTTTAATTAACTATCTCAATCCTTCGGCAATTAGGAAGATTCTGATAGAGAAATCATGAACTCGTTTCTTTTATGTTAGCGAGCGCAGGTGATAAATCGCCAATTATTGTTCCCTTCCCATTCATTCGTATTGCCTTAATTTTACTTAAAACTATAATCCTTTCACTTATTTTACATAAAATCATATCTTTAAAATACAAACGTTTAAGATACATGCCTTTCACTTTTTTTTTTTTTAAAGAAAAGGAAATAAAAAAAATGCCAATTTCATTATCAAAGCATTGCTTTTAATTTACCACGCAAAAAATAAAAACTGCTACTGGCGAGGTAAAATACCATTGGCGAGTTGAGCCTGGCTAACAAAAGTACCAAGAACTTCTTCCGATCATGTCAGCATTTTGTTTATTTTTGAGCCAGTTTGGGGAGAAAACCACGTTTCCGGGTACCTCTTAGACCTAGCTGGCGAAAATAGCATGTTGGTTTTATTTATGAAACTGTTTATTTGGTATATAAACACAATTTTATTATAAAATAAAACTGGCACAGATGACATATTGGCGTGATTTTTTTCGTAACTTCTTAGTTATCCCGTCGACCAAATTACAGTCACTAAATTGTAAGATTAAATGCCAATAACGGATGATTGTAAATGTCACATTCACTTGACTTACACGTGTTTACGTCATAGTGATTTTTATTTCGACGTTTTATTTGTATTTTTATTAACGTTATACTAATTTACTTATTCTTTTGTTATTTAAAATAGAAATTATGTACAATTTGGCGTGTGGTTTGGCGATATATACAATTTGGCGAAATTGGCCGACGGGATAACTAAGTAGTACCATTTTTTCTGACGCCAATTTGGCGAAAACATCAACAGCATAAACATCCGGGTTACCATATCAAGAAAAATAACGACACTTTGGCGCCAATTTAATTCCCGTTGCGTACATGACATTGGCGTCAAAAATATCGCGCCATTATGGGGCGTATATGACATCTGTGCTAAAACTTATTAGAAACACACACTAATTATTTTATTATAAAATGCAAAGTTTAATTTAAAACACACGCAATCTCTTCTATTGGATTGTCATATGGATGATATCGTCAAAATTTCTGGGTTGCTAGGGAATAAAATTGCGATTTTGGTACTAAAAGGATACCCCGGTGCGTCCGAGACATCTTTGCCTCCGTTTGCTTATATGTTGAAATACGTTCGATTATACGGAGATTTGGCACAGATGTCATTTACGCATATACATGTCCCATATTGGCGCGATTTTTTTCCGACACCCACCAATTTGGCAAAAACATCAACAGCATAAACATCCGGGTTACCATATCAAGCAAAATAACGACACTTTGGCGCCAGTTAAATACACGTTGCGTATATGACATTGGCGTCAGAAACAAATCACGCCAATATGCGTACATAACATCTGTGCCGGAGATTTTTAAACCTAATTAATAATCTTCCGTATTTGGGTCCATAGCCAATAGACCTATTTAGCCAATACAATTTGGTACAATGGCGTGTTTCTATGAAAGCCTTTAATGATATCACAGTTATATTCATTTATACAGTTGAAATTTTTTTTTCACCCGAACCTTGGCAATAGACTCGACTAAGATAGATTAGAGATCTCAAGATTAGAGATCAATCTTCCCGGCACAACCAAACTGATGATTCGTTTTAAAATTTGATTAAATATTTGGTACTGATGTCATATTCGTTCCATATTGGCGCGATTTTATTCGGTTGCCAATTTGGCGAAAACAGCATAAACATAATCCGGGTTTCCACATCAAGCAAAATAACGACACTTGGGCGCAAGTTAAGTACCTGTTGCCTATATGATATTGGCGACAGAAAAAAATCGCGCCAATATGACATCTGTACCAAATATTTTTACATGGGTAGGATTTATTTACTTTTAAACGTAAAGAAAAGATCGTGTAATTTTATGTTAGCCGGGAGAAGTGATATGTCGCTTAATATTGTTCCCATCGATATCATTCGTATATTGTAAATGAAACGAATGCAATACAACTCATTTCAAATACTACATTCAGTTTAAAAACATATTATAGGCATTTAATATACACCCATTTGACTTACTTCATTTAAAACACAATAAATAATATTATCTTAAAAACATTTCAGTATCCAAGGATTGTTTATAACTTACACATGCAAAAAATAATTTCTGTTTGCAGTTAAAAAAAATGCTATTGTCGAGATTTGCGACCTCAATTCATTTTCAAAAGTTTTGTTTACATTAGGAATGAAACCTTAAATGTCTAAAACTTTCAATGCATACTTCTTAAAAAGGTGCCATTTCTCTATAAAATCATTTTTATTTTAAAAATCTTTCTAAAAACAACTTTTATGCAGTTTTATTCGAAAAAATAATCTTGATGGAAAATACTAGTCTACCAGATTGAAGTTGATTTGTGCTATTATAATGTGGATAGTACGCGCTCGTTGGCGGGTTTATCACTGTTTGACATAGTTTGATAATTTTAGAATGAATTAACAGTTTTTTGCTTATTAAGAATAGAATTTTCAATTTTTTTAAACTAGATTTTATAAAAGCACGTAGATTGGGTAATTACCAGTCCGAAAATGCATTCCATACTTTTTTCTGTCCATTATTTAAGTGTCTAGCTTAATTGAATTAATATATGTTTGACGAAGATTTTTGATAATTTTCAGTATCTCGACGTTTTAAAAAAAATCCTGTATCTGTTTATAATTATTTTTATAGAGACGAGTTTGGTCTCAAATTGAAGCTTTTCTTCAGTAGATTATTCTAGTCTTAATTTTATTTCGCTGCGATACTTGCTTTCTTAAATATCTGAGATTTTAAAATGCCACGTTTGGCCGATTTAACATGGAGAAGTTGTCCGCAGTATAATAAGCAGTTACGCTGTTCTGGCTTTTGTTTCCTGGCGTTTGTTTGGCGGGGTTAGCATTTTTTTTTTTTATAGCTTGGCTTGGCAGAACGACCGTCCTGCTGGATATATAACAATGGAAATAAAATTTTGCAGTTTTGTATTTTGTAGGGAAAATAAATTTGCAATTTAAAAAGAAAGAGAAAAAAATCTGTTAAGTAAATTGTAACTATTAATTGCATTAAGTGATAAAGGATCATTTTTAATGATCAAAATTTATTATAGGTTTCTTTGTGCATGTTTAACTCTAAAAGAAAAAAAAAATTTAAAAAAATGAGGATTTAATCAAACTTTAAAATTTAAGTTAATTTTGGCGTCAGCTATCGACAATTAATCCGTGAAGAACTCATTTAATTTTTTTTTAATTATTCTGATTTATAAGAAATTGAAGGTTGATTTTTCTTTTAAAGCAATGAACGAAGACGAAAGTTAATTGACAATATTTTAAAATAGCATTAATTCTAATTTGCATGTTTTTTGTGAAGTAGTTTAAATTTTGTGAGTGAAGTTCTTTCTTGCAAATTAAGTTTCAATTATAAATGGGCTGTTTTTTATAACTATTTTACCCCCACCTGATTCTATTAGATAATATAAAATTTATTACTTCATAATTCTTTATAGTGCAATGCTATATCATTCTTTTGAAAATGCAAACACGTCATTCTGACGGGCTACCTTCTAGTTGTATAATAACTATTATACCAGAACCATATGTAATTCACTATTCACCCATTTCCTTGTTATGGCCGTTTTTTTTTTTTTTTTTTTTTTTTTTTAAATACTGGTATCTCGTTTATATTTAAAAAATAATAAAGTCTTACAAAATACTTAAAAGTAATTGTAATAACAAACACTTCAAAAGAAAGTAAATATCGTAAACTTTTTCATGCAATTATTCCGGTTATTGTGGTATTTTGAACTTCGGAGAAGTAACTTTTGAAAATTGATTAAAATAACTTCTATTTTTGAAATTTCATGGTTTTAGTTGGGTATTACTTTCTTCTATCTTTACAAAAAGAAAGTATTGGATTCGTGAAAAATTTCGACTTCCGGTTTTCGATGGGATTTATAGATATGGGATATAAGTTTTAGAAGGTCCTTAACACGATTTGATGATTAGGAAAATCGTCAATCACTGACAAAAATTTTGCGGGCGCTCTATCTAAATAACTAATGCACTGAATTTTACAAAACTTTAGAATCGGACCTTGATATAAACTGGTTCCGATTACTTTTTGGTATAAATCGCCCAATAGCTGGCGCTGCTATGCTGCATTTTCCACGATAGCTATATCTCAAGAATTACTGCATGGATTTTTATAAAACTTCATATTTAGTTCTTGATATAACTTTGTGCCGATTACTTTTTGGTGAAAGTCGCCCAACAGGTGGCGCTACGATGCTGCCTTAATCACGATTATCACAGCTTTATCTCAAGAACTAATGCACGAAGTTTCATCAAACTTCATATTCAGTTAGTCCGATATAAATTAGTGCCGTTTAGTTTTTGGTGTAAATCCTCTAACAGGTGGCGCTGCTATGCAGAATTTTAGATTTCCACAATAGCTATCAAAAACTAATGCACGGATTTTCATTCAAACTTCAGATTCAGTTCGAAGTTGACGTAAGTTGATTAGATTTGTGTAAATCACCTAACCGGTGGCGCTTCCATGCTACATTTTTCAGGAAGTAATATGTACGAGAATTAAAAAAAAAAAAAAAAAATTTGAATTGCTACATCCGACTAACCTTTCTTTGGAAAAGTAATGTTGGAGATTAATAGGTAATGTGTTAATAAATCTAACTGGGTACACTCTCATTGGGAACCACTGCCCTAAACCTATTATTTAAATGTGCTTTTAATTGATAGGTTAAATTATATTTTAGGTTCGATCAAAACCATTTGATTTATGCTACTTTACGAATAAAGATGAGATATCCCTCATTTTTTAAAAAATGGTAACATTTTTACCAAAAACTGGATTTTTTTAAATTATGACACACGCAGTTTAAAATCCTGCACATCAAATCCACATTAAAGTACATGGTATTACGAGGAACCAATCTATCAAAAAACAAATCTCTTTCTCCACCATCGGTGCAAGAAGTCCATCTAAACCAAGACTGAAAACTTTTCCGAGTATCAGGAAAACCCAAATGAAAATAGACTAGAGGATTTCTATGTCTTACATTATGGCTAAAAATTTATTTCTTGCAATAAAAGAAAGTGCTCAATAGCAAAATTGCCAAAATTTAAGTATATAAAGTAGAATTTACTATCAGTCAAAATTATGTCCCAGACTGAAACCAGTCCTGAGACTGAAGGTCTTGCAACCATGTTCTCCACTAATTTAAAACTGCATACAGTAAAATTTACAGTAAATTGGATCCTTATAAAAAGGAATGTATTTTTGTTAATAAACTATTGAAAAATTCATTTCATTAACCTTTTATTGATGTCACAAATTGTCACATAACTAGTGTGAAGCGGTCTGCGAGACCGCTGCAACGAAAGATGAATAAAAGGCATGATTAACTCATAGGATGGTGTTTTTGTACTGAACTTTTTGTACAGGGCTGTTATAAAATTCACCTATTCAAAACTCCCTGGTGATAGTACTAAAGTCCCAAACTAAACAAATTTTCGGTAGTGTTTGTAGTTAAACTGAAAACTGCAAGTTAAACTATAAAAATTGAAAAAAGCTGCGGTCAGAGATCGGTAACATCAGTTAAAGTTTAAACTTCCTCAAGAAGCGAAAAACGTTTGATTCGAGAATTGCAGCACTGAAGTTCATGGTCAAATGCGCAAGAGTGCGTAACAAGTAGCACAACTATCTTTAGCAGGGGATTAAAGCCGTAAATTAAACGTATTGCCATCGTTACGTTTAAAACTTTACGCAATGTTTTAAAAGAAATTACTTCATGCTACCTCCTACAATTACAAAACGTGCAATAAAATAACGAAGACATACTGACATATGTGAAGAATGCACTGTAACATGGGACCAACATTGTCATGAAAATATGCAGTCCGATTAACCAAACAGTTAAAACAAGTTCATTTTCTTTACAGAATTAATATATCTTTGTTACAACTTTTCAAAAAATTTTAAAATCTAAAAGGTATTTCAAATTAATTCGGGTGACGAATTCCTCTTCCCTTTTAACCCTCTCTCAACACACAAAAAGATAGTGAAAACAAAAATTGGTTGAAAACGTACTTTAGGGGGTAAAAGCAATTGGGCGAAATCAAAAAGTTATTCAGACATAAGCAACGGTCGCTTAACCTTTGAACTGATGTTACAGAAAATGTCACGTAACTAGTGGGAAGCGGTCTCTGACCGCTCCATCGAAAGATGAATAAAAGACAACTCATAGGGTGGTGTTTATGTACTAAACTTTTTGTACAGAAGTGTTAATTAAAATTTACCTATTCAAATGTCTCTGGTGATAGTACTAAAGTTCCAAACGAAACAAAATTTCAGTAGTGTTTGGAAACAAATTTACAAGTTAAACTATAAAAATTGAAAAAAGCACCTGTCTGCAAGACCGGTAATATCACTTGAAGGTTAAATTTCAGCCGAAACAAAAAAACTTATTTTCCGTATACATACGATCATGAAATCTACGAGCCATTTCAGATTATTTCATTCTTAAAACTAAAAGGAAACCTGTATGTATTGGTCGTTTTGGGAAATTTCGAAAATATACAAAATTATTAATGACAAGATTACCGCTAAAACAGTCGAATGTAACATATTGCAAAATCTGTCTTATCAGACATCAATACGTATTGTAATTAGTAATTAAACTGTGCAACACTTGCATTTAGACCTATAGAACAAGTTGCTTCTCTTCATTTTTTTTTTATACTGCAAGATGATTAAGCGGAATTACATATCTTGTTCAGCAAATCTGATGAGTTAAATTCATTGGTTGTACAAACGAATACTGGAAATACTGGTTTATAAAATATTCTATCAAGTACTATGAGTAGGTATGTGTGTGTGGGGGGGGGGGGGTAATTTTTAAATATCCATAAATGCTTATCCAAAAAATTTATGGATAAGCACTTTCCATAAATTTTTTTTTAACGTACATATTGGTCGAAACTTAACGAGTGACTAAAATGTTAGATTAGAACATTAGGCAAGTGCCACCACCAACCAACGATCTGTCAAATTATAATTCGCGAGAAATTGCAATTTTTAAAAACATTGCTCTGCGTACCTTTGCCTCGGGGTTTGGGGTAAAAGTACGATGCGGCGGGGGCAAAGATACGCAGTGCGTAATTTTGCCCACTTACTATAGGTTTTTGGTTTCATTTCCAATAAAACGAATGAGTTATGAAAAAGCATTAGTAAATTTCATTAGTATTTATAGGTAACCTGAAAATTATAAGCTAAACCATGAAGAAAAAAAACAGTGGCCTGCGAGATCGCAAGTAGTTAACCCCTAACTGCTGTGACAAAAATCTGCACAAATACTGTGAGCGGTCTCGGAGCCCTTGGTCGTAGAATGAATAAAAGAGTCAACTGTCTTAAGATACCGTTTCTCGAAATTTTATGTACAGGACTACTATAATTAAAACTCATCTACTTAGAACTCTAGCATTATCGCTAGACACCTGAAGAAAATAGGTATACTTAAACTAGAATCTACAGTAAATTCCATTAGTATCTATAGTTAAATTTAAAAGTTACCCGCGAAAAAAGAAAATCAGTGGTATATATGCCCGCAAACAGAAGTTAACCCTAAACTGCTGTAACAAAAATTGTTCCATAAGCACTGAGCGGTCTCCGAGGCCGCTTGATCATAGAATTAATAAAAGGGTCGACTGACTCATAAGATACAGTTTCTGCGATAAACAGTATATAAAGACCTATAATAAAAATTATTCAGAAGACTTTAGCGATACTACCGAGTTTCCAAACGAAAATAAAACTAACATGAATATAGTTATTTAGCACACAACATAAGTATATTAGCACACAACGCAATTGTGGAAAGCTTTGCATCTTTGTCCCAAGACAGATGCGTACTTTTACCCCATTCTGCAGTATTTACACTTGTAGGTAGCCAGTTAAGCAAAACAAATGCGATCGAGGTAAACTATACGGCAATTAAAAGAAGTTCCATTCTCCACTGAATTTTTGAATTTGTAAAAGTTAGGGGTATTGTTAGCTAAACAAAAAATGTGAAAATTTAAAAATATTACATCATAATTCGAAAATTTAAACTATTTTCTTGGCACAGAGTGCTACTATTTTCAAAAGGATTAAACACGCAACTACACTTAAGACTAAACTGCCACCTAGCGTTCATTATTGTAGAAATGTTTCTTCATACTAATCTTTAACGGATGTCACAGAAATTGTCGCATAACTAGTGTGAAGCAGTCTGCAAGACCGCTCCATGGAAAGATTAATAAAAAGGCACCATTAACTCATAGTATGGTGTTTTTGTACAGGACTGTTTTAATTAAAATCCACCTATTCAAAAGTATCTGGTGATAGTACTAATGTTCCAAACGGAACAAAATTTCGGTAGTGTTTTTAGTTGAACTGAAAATTGCAAGTTAAACTAGAAAAATTGAAAAAAACCGCGATCTCAGAGACCGGTAACATCAGTTAAAAGGTTAAATCAGCCAGTGCGTATCTTTGCCCCGTACGCGAGATTAAACCAACGAAACTTGAAAGGTTTGTAGAGATAAAACGCAATGTGCAAAGAGCGCCAATATCTTCACTTTCTACCCTACTCCAGTAACCCATTTGTTTACAGGGGGAAGTGGGAGTATTTTCAATTTCTTATTGTTCGTGGAAGAGGGTGCTGTGAAAGAAGAAACACGATTAACTTTATGAAAAAAATACGCTAAAACAATAATTATAAGTTCAACGAGCATCATATGATCACTAATGTCTCAATAAAAGTGTGAAAAATGTTTTTTTAAGTGTTTATAAAATTATTTTCAAGGTTTATAAAAATAGTCTACACTACCTAAGATTTTTTTTTTTTTTTTAAGTGCATGCTTCTGTATACCTAGTTTGCATATGTCCTATCCCGTAAGGCATGGTGACGTCACGGCGACGTTGTTGTGAAGTCACACTGTGATTTTGTGACCGTCGATGTGACGTCACGTGACGTCTATGTGACGTCACAGTGACTACAATGCGAGGTCGTTATGGCCGTTTTAGAGGTCGTTTGTGACGTCACATTGTGACCACTCTGTGAAGTCACGGTGTGACTAATTTGTGTAAAGTGTGTCATTTGTGACTATTTTGGCATTAGCTTTGTGACGAACATGTGACGAAAGCGACAATGCTTTGAAGTCACATTGTGACCAATTTGTGAAATATGTGTCATTTGTTACGAACTTGTCATAAACAATGTGATGATTTTAAATGAAAAACAGATTTCAAATTAATTGCTTAAAAGGCGCTGAGGCCAACATAGTGAAAAACATTCCGTGCCGGGACTCGAACCTGGGCCATCAATATAGCACACTGACATTCTACCGACTAAACCACATGGAACGATACCCAGCCGGGAAAATTTCTCACTATTACATGTTGGCAAGGCTACAAACACAGCACAAGATGGAATATTTATCGTGAGCCACCGACATTGAGCAAATACGAAACTTAATTAAATCCAGCATCGATTGAAACTATATTAATACTTGGAAATTTTTCCAAAGAGAACCATTCGCCTTACATACAATATTTCGAATGAAAATCAAATTTCAAATTACATGCTTAAAAGGCAATTTTAATTTTAAATTTGATTTTTATTTGAAATATTGTATGCAAGGCGAATGTTTCTCTGAAAAAATTTCTAAGTATTAATAATAGTTTCAACCGATGCTGGATTTAATTAAGTTTCGTGTTTGCCCCATGTCGGTGGCTCACGATAAATATCCCATCTTGTGCTGCTTTTGTAGCCTTGCCAACATGTAATAGCAAGAAATTTTCCAGGCTGGGTATCGTTCCACGTGGTTTAATCGGTAGAATATCCGTGCGCTATACTGATGGCAGGGGCTCGATTCCCGGCATTGAATCTTTTTTACTAAGTTGGCCTTTGCGCCTTTTAAGCAAATAATTTGAAATTTGGTTTTCATTTGAAATATTGTATGCAAGCCGAATGTTTCTCTCTGGAAAAAATTCTGAGTATTAATACTGTGATGGTTCTTGCCATAAACACAGTGATGAACTTTAAAATGCACAATTTTAAAATAAAGTTTTGTTTGAAATATAAATTCTTATCTTTTTACCGTACTTTTTAGCAAAATATCGCTATTTTGGAGTTCTATTCTTCTAAAACATTTTAAATTTTTCCACTTAAAAAACAATGCTTATCAACTGACATCTTTTTTTATTAAGTTTTAAGCTTTATCTTGAGTTCAAGCTTGATATTAAGAATGTGTAAAATTTTATTGTGTTGTGATTAGTGATTGCTTTATTAAACATGACATGATAAGCCATATTTAAATTTTTTATTCCCGTGTATATTGTATTTTGTGAATATGAGCTAAATAGATTTGGTATGTTTTATAGGAAAAGACTGATCTGCGAAATAGAAAAAAAAACAATTAAGAAAAATCATGCGTTAAGCATAGATTATAAAACACTTTCCGACGCTTCCTGAATGCTTTAACAAGACATCGTAATTTAGGGAAATAACGTAAATAAGATAACTAAGTAAATATTTTAGAAAACACATAAAACATTTGAAAAACTGATTTCAGCATTTACCGTCCATAGCCAAATATGTTTTCTAATTCTTTTGAACAGCCCTGCATTTGATCTGTAAGTTGATATACATATTATATAATGGGAAAATTTATTTTTGCAAGAAAACGCATAACAGGTTGAAATTCTCTTTCAGCAATTTATACTAATATATGGAAACATACTTGCATACTTCTGTATAATCTTGTAGTTTACCTAGAACGTTTATTACGCGCTACTGCTTAGTTAAAATTTAATTCAAACACTCTTAAAACTGCTGAAATCACATTTCCAGAAATTATAATTTATAGATGGCCATGTATTCAATTCTTTACGTGACCCTGTATATCATTTTATCTATATTCTACAAACATTTCTTAGTAAATTAAATGCAGTTCAACGTAAAAATCCATAACTCATTTAAAAACTACCTTTAATCAATTTGCGCATATACCCAGTAACCCTTACGAATACTTTTATATAGTCCTGTATATGAATTATAGCATTTATATATACCATACTCTATGCATAAATATAGTGAATCATAAAAGCGCATATCATAATTAAAAATGCATTTCCAGCAATCATCCCTAATGAACTTCGGATACAATATAGTATCGGAAATATTTTGTGTGTCCTGTAAATGCTATATACATTTCGTATTATCATGAAATAATGTATAGTGTGTAAACCTCAGCGACTTATATCAATTTCATTATATATGAAATAGATTAACATAATTAAAGTACGCCGCAAATAATTCCCTCCATCCCTGTATAATAATGTATTGGAATCCCTTTTTTAGCCCTGTAAATGAACAATAACTATTCGTTGCACCACATACTCTTCAGAATGCATATTTTAGTGCGTTTCATAAATTCATGTCAATTTTATTCTGTTTGAAAGCGTGTAAAATCGTTAAAAATCATTTGAAACGATTTTTTCCCGTAGGCCGTAGTGTGACGAAATACTCTTGACTGTCCCTGTAGATGAATTAAACACGCTACAAACTTCATTACAAATAGGTAACTATGGTAAACGTCAATAACATCCAAAAATTTCAAGGCAATCCGAGTATATTTGCGAGAGTTAGACCGCGGACAGACGGCCAGACAAACCAAAGTCAAACACTTTTCAACTTTGTTGAAAAGTATTAAAAAGAACATATAAACGTAAAATAAATGATTGCATATTAACTATTTTTATTGTTTAAAAAACATTTTAATGTAGAAAGTAGTTATTTATTGCTTTAAAAAAATATTCAGTCCTATATTACGAAAGTACATACCAACTTTTTAACAAAAATATACTAAAGCAGTTTAAGCTATAAAGTTGTTATCACAGGCTATGAAAAACACTTTATTTCAATGCTTAAATATATTTAATCTTTTTATTCCAGTGATTACATATATCGAAAACGTAGAAAATGAATTTACAATCGAAAAAAACTTAACTGATTCTAAGTGTCTACAATTAAATGTTTGATTAAAATCACAAACAGAAAAAAAAAAGCTTACATAATGTTAATTTCTAATCTGAAACAATTTCTAATTTCATATTTAACTCCAAAATAATAATGATGCTTTAAGTGTTAGTAACTAGAAAACATTAAAAAGCCGAAAAAAATTCCACACCACTGTTTCAACACATTTTCAATCTCAAGAGACTAAAAATTAATATTTACATTCATTCTACTATGAATGTAGGCACGAATCAGTCTCTGCGCCAGCTTTTTTTTTTTTTCCGAGTGATGGCGGATTAATATACAACAGAATCGAATAAAAATGTCCTTCTGAAAACAATACAGACCAGTCTCCTTCTATATGTGTAACATAAAACTACTTAACTCATCATTATAATATATACAAAACAGGAACAAAATATTTAAATTAAATAAGACTTACATATATGCTTCATCAATAATATCCGTATATTTGTAATATCCTAAAATGGCAGATGTCTTTCTTTTATATTAAAAGAAGTGCTGTACGCGTGCTGGTGTTCTAAACAGCGGAGTGAAGGTGACTTCCCGTGTATTCTCTTGTTTATTCTATGGTAATATCGCAAAGCAGACGATTTGAGCAGGTGTGTTTTTATCATTTATTTGTTTTTGTAAACAACTGATTTGAATCTGATATGCGCAATAATTATATGAGAGTAACAATCAGTGGAGGATTATAATATTAAATTGCAATGCTAGATAAAATTAAAATCATGAAAAAAGAATACTTTTACTGTCTTAGATATCAAATTGATAAAATATAGCATGAAAATTTAGTTTATTAATGCTTGTATCGTGCACTTTATTTATTATGCCCCCCCCCCCCCCCCCGCCTTTCGTGATAGAATCTACTATTTGCTATCCACTAATATATTTTCATTCGTTATGCCGCTGTAACTCAGGTCTGTTTAAAATATTGTTTAACCCTTAACTGATGTGACAAAAATTGCCGCATAACTACTGTGAGCGGTCTGTGAGAACGCTTAATCTATCAAATGGATAAAATATAGCATGAAAATTTAGTTTATTAATGCTTGTATCGTGCACCTTATTTATTATGTCCCCCCCTCCCCCACCTTCCGTGACAGAATTTACTAGTTGCTATCCACTAATATATTTGCATTCCTTATGTCGCTGTAACTCGGGACTGTTTAAAATATTTCTCTTCATTTTCAAAGATTTTTGAAGTTCATATTTTTGTCATACTGTGACTTACAATATGGTGGTTTTTTTTATCACATATGTGACGTGACATACGTTATATGCAGTGACATAATAGTGTCGTCACAATTTTCTTTTATTGCCAGAAAAATATAATTTTACACTAAATAACATGTTTTGAAGAATTTTTCAATTTTTTAAAGTTTTCTAAGAAGTTCACATCTCAGTCACAATGTGACATCACTGAGTGGTGGCATTTTGGTCACAGATGTGACGTGACCACAGTGACTTACAGTGACGTCACAACGACGTCACCGTGACCATGCATGCTATGAGGGATATTATAGATATATATTTCTCGTTTTAAAAAATGGCATGGTGATTACTCAGTAAAATGGCCTGATGTGCTGACTTACGTTTTTATGCTTGCATGTCCATTAATGATTTGTTAAAAAAAAAAAAAAAAAAAAAAAAAAAATCACAAGAATGTTTCGCGGATTTTGTTTAAATAGAAAAGCACATTTGTTCGTTTATTAAAGTGGAAATAAAAAAAGTCACAATACGTATGTTAACACTAGCGAATTTACAAAATTATATTTTGATAGAAATAACATTTTAGAGTATGCAAAAGTAATATGAACATTTTTTCTAAATATTATTAACTCCATTTATCATCTAAGATCTATTGTACATAAGACATATTTAGATTATTAGATGTAAATTTCCAACTGGGCGAAAAATGTCCTGACCAGGATTCGAACCAGATATCTTTTGGCTGAAGCCACCAATGCTGTACCATCCGAGCTATACCGGACGAATCTGGAGGAACTTTTTCACCCAGCTAACCTTAATGATTACAGCATAAGGTTCACTGGGTATAAGGTCATACCCAGCTTATATACTTAAAGTTATATATACTTATAAGGTTAGCTGGGTGAAAAGTTCCACCAGATTCGTCCGGGATAGCTCAGATGGTAGAGCACTGGCGGCTTCAGCCAGGAGATCCCTGGTTCGAATCCTGGTCCGGACATTTTTCGCCCAGTTGGAAATTTACATTTAATATGATTTATTTACCAATTAGAATAATTGCGTTAAAATTAATCTAGTATTTAGATTATTGCTGAATATTCAGCAATTGAAACATTTAAAGTTCATTTTTTTACCTCTTGATTATAAAGCTTTTTTTTTTTTTTTAATTTGCTCTTATTTATTGACTCCTACTCTTTAAATTCGTTTCACATATGTGATCAACCATTAGAGCACTTTCATTTTTAGAAATCATACTATTTTGAATAAAACTAATTATAAAAGTAAATCTAAAAAACATTTCAGAAAACAATGACAGAAGTGCTTCAGTAACATTTTATTTTAATGTTAAACGTTCTACGTCATGAAAGAATAAAAGAATGGATTTTAACCCTTTATGCCCCGACGGTACTTTAAAATACCATTAAAATAACTTGTTATAAAATTCATTTAATACATAGATTTTTAGTAATACAGTTTAGAATGAGTTCGATACTTCATCTTGTTCCAAAAGCATTATTGGTTGCACAAAACAAATATTAAAAGGACGATTTCTTTTGCCTTTGCATCTTTTCAGCTTTCTTTGTATGGTAAGATTTGGGAAAAGGGACGGGAGTTTCAGTTCGGAAATATTTCTATTGTAAGAACATTTGTACATTTCCCAATTATACAAAATACTAAAAGATTTTAAATAAAAAGATTAGAGTGGAGTTAAATATTGCACAAAATCCCTATAAATTAAATTTTAAATTAATTTTAATTGGCAATAACTTAAAATTTATTAAATGATTGTATAAATCTAACGTAGTTCCAAAAATTCACGAAAAATGCTTAGATAAAATTTTCATGAATAAATTTGGATCATAAAGGGTTACATACAGTGTAATTAAATATTTTCATCATAAAATTACAATATATATTTCTGTCCCTTAAGTTATCGAATTTACAAATTTAATTTATAAAGTTGAAAAAAAGGAGGGCTATTCTTTTCTTTTGTGAATGCAAGAATTATGTTTCCTAGTTACATAAAAGTTATATTGCCCCTAGTCTGTCAAATTATATCGAATATTGATTTTTATTTTGTAGTGATCTCATTATTAGCTTACAATGTATTAACCATTGTTTAAATTAATTCACTATACAATTTACTTTTATCAAAAGGGAACACTCATTCATGGGTCTGAATATAATTGAAAAATTGCTAATCTACAAGGTTTAGAAATTTGATAATCGCACAAAATACCGAATTTAGCTATGCATTTTAATTTAGAATATACTTTTAACAAAAAAATACATACAAAATTATTCATGCGTTCTTATTCAAATTCAAAATTAACTTTTTTTTCTGTTTCAGTTGTAAATTTTATACTTTAATAGTTGGTCGTTATTTTTTTTTCTTTTTTTTGTGTCCTATTCTGACGGTACATACAAAATTCATAAGTGTTTTGTGCATGTTAGCAATTCTTACAGCACAATTAATAAAGTTTCGTTTTTTGATATAAGTACTAAATATATTAGGTTCACAACATCTTTCCTGGAGGCAATTTGACTTTAAAAAAATCAGTCTTTTTACTGAATAGTCTTTATTTGGGGGGGGGGGGGTTGCTTTATCACTCAAACTCGTTTTACAATATATTTATAAAATTTACGATTTTAGAAAAGCGAAGAAACTAGAAAAAAAATACTAAAAAGTTTTAGGAAATTTTAGCAAAATATATTACATGTGTAGTAAAAACTAATAACAATGTGTAAAAAAACTTTAAAATGTGAAAAGATTTGAAAAATCTAATGGAATCCTTAATTTCCATTAAAAAAAAAAATTATAAATTATCTTTAAAAATGGTAAAATTTGTTTTAGGAATAGAAGAGTAATTTTCTATTTCCAAAGCATTTCACAATTCATCACGCAGTACAGTATAGGTCTGCACGGGCAGATTCTGAGAAAAAAATTCGGCCCGGCCCGGTAAAAAGTTAGGCCCAAGCCCGGCCCGTAGGGAAAAATTTATTGGCCCGGCCCAGTATAATAGTTAAAAGTTCGGCCCGAGCCCGGCCCGGAAAAAAGTTAAAATCTCGGCTCCAGTCTGGCCCGGTCCGAGTGAATTTCTACAAAACCTTGATTTTTACGTTGATTTGGTTAAAAGTTTGTCTCGTACGAGTAGTTCAAGCCAAAAATATTTCTCTTTTCATGGTTTATAATCTTCATTTTTATATTAATTTCCATACATTAGACAGACTTGACTACACTTAAAAATATGAATTTTTTAATTTAATTTTTATAGAAGTGCCGCAGGGCGAGATTTTTTTTTAATGAATCTTTCTTGTATGTAAGTGTTTCAGTTATCTATATTCCATGCAAAAAATCTGAAAAATGCTATACAGTAAAATCCAAGGCAATTGCATAGAAAAGAAAAAAAATTATAGACAAATTCCCTTCTTAGCAATTGTAAAATGTATATTCTTTTCTTACGTAGTAGATTAATTTTGCATGGATCAACACGTTTTTCAGTTTAAAACAAGGATTCCGTTAAAGACAGGTTCTTTTTTCACACGTTTTACTATATTTTAATAAGTGTAGACATCTACTATTCTTTTAAAAGAATGAATTTAAATGTAATTGTTGAATAATGGCGATTTAAAAATGTATGCATTTTTTGGAAAAAAAAAAAAAAAGTGCCAAGCCGAATTTTACTGACCTTTGAACGGACCAGGCCACGCCGAGACGATGATTTTCATACGGGCTGGGTCTAAACTAGGAATGAAAATTTTGGGCCGTGAAGATAGGAATGAAACCAGTACCCGGGTCTACGCAGAAAAAATAAGTTAGACCCGAACCGGCAGGAAAAAAGTAAAGTCCGAGCCCGGCCCGTAAAGAGTAGCGACTAGGCCCGGCCCTTCAGAAAAAAGTATGGCCCGAGCCGAGAGCTGTGAATGAGAATTGGCCCGAGCCCGGCCCGTGCAGATCTCTAGTACAGTATAACACGATACAAAGAACTAGGATGCATTTCTCGTCCCCAAGAACTGGTTTCGCTCTACCACCAAAAGTGCCAAAAGCTGCCAACCCCAACCCGCCAAATCCTTCAAGTTTTGTTGGAATGTAATGTCGCGCCCCGTACCCTCACTGGGTGTTAAAATCTAACGTCCCCCCAGTTTTACCCTCACCTACTCCTTTTGACACGGGCTCTTTCAAGCGCGACAGATGCTGTCGCCACTCACGCATAAAACTTAAATCCCAGAAAAATTAAATATGAAACTAAATTTGCATTTATAAAAATTTTGAAATACAACTATACAAATTTCTTTAAACTGTTGTTTAGTGTTTTATAGGATTGGAATAAATGGCATGACAATATAAATTTACAGAACTGAAACCCCTCTCCATGTCTATCAACATGGAAAATCTGATCATTTATAATTGGAAAGCAAATTCCTTTAACCTTCCGTTAGTCGCTAGCACCTCACAGGTGCATCCCCTCCTTTCATTTGCTTTTCATTATTTTTGATGAATTAGTTTTACAATAGAATCTCAGTTATCTGAAGTAAATGGGACCGACCATCTTTCGGAAAACCGAAATTTTCGGATAATCGAGAATGCTTCACTTTTAAGATTGAGAAATATGCAACTTTTCTTGTTGGAACAAGTGCTCAATAAAAAAGCAATAGCAAAATAGAAACAAGAATAAATTACCTGAATTTTAATTTTGAAATAAAGTACCTTTTACATATCGCACCCTTGCTACAAAAGTAGCATAACTCCTATTTTCTGAAAACGCGAAAAACTTTCCGGGCTGTGTAGGTTAATTTTAGTTTATCTAGTGATGTCACTCAGAAGAACTGTGCATAATATTATAGATTGCCATTCTTTCAGCTTTTTCTAAATTTCAACTAAAAATACCTTTTTTTTTTTTAAGTTGTGCCTCTTTTGTCGCCCAACATAGACTAATGAGTATGTCATCATTGAGTTGACACTTTTGTTTTCCGGGCATGTGACATTGTGAATTTGCAGAAAATTGGGCTTTGAGTTAAGACGTTTCATTAACAAGGATTTATCTATTTGTTACCGGTAGGTAGTACATTTTGGGTGAATGAATGAAGCTGGAAACATTTGGATATTGACTTGGGTAACTTTAAAAAAAAAAAAAAAACTCATTCCTTTGCTATTTTTCAATTATAAACACAGTAAACAAAACAGCTCAAATATACAAACATTAAGATTAATTACTAACATTTAGTATAAAGTACTTATTGACAGGGCCCTCGCTAACGGTGGATGGGGGGAGCCTCCCCCCCTCCCCCCCCAAAAAAACCGTTCCTGAATGCTGTTACATTTAGCATATTTACAAACTTATTCGGCAAATTTGTTTAAAACTTTAATAAAAAAAAACTATACACACTTCCTATTTCTGATGGACTTTGTAAAAGTTGCAATTCAAATCAGTAAATTTTTTTTTACAAATAAGTATTATATTTTCTAATTGTGGTAACTCTGCAAAATTATAAAAACTAGTTGGCAAATACTGAAATTTGACTTTGTAATTTAAGATCCTCTTCCCCCCCCCCACCCCAATAAAAAGTCTTAGCGATGGCCCTGCGTATTCAGCTTACACATGTTTCATCTGTCCTTGAATGTTCCATAAGTGGAAGATTAACACCCAGCTAATTAGTAAACTGCTTTTACTAGATATGTATTTGAATAACGTTTTAATGTATAAAAACCTTTATCATTTGTACGTATAAAGTAGACAACACTAGGCTACGTTTGCAAAGGAACTAGGCACATAGTACTTAATATAATATCATTAAATATTTAAATGCATTAAATTTTAATGCACCTGTTAAAAAACTTAAATAACAAACGTAAATCAGTCTTCAGGTCTGGTTACAGATGAAAATATTTAGCTGCTTTATTCTAAAACATTTTTGAAGAACGAATTAAAATTTCACTATATTTTTATTAACGAGGTCTTTAATATCTTTTTTTGGTATTGTCATGCAAGGCAGTTTTGCACGAACAAGCCCGAACTAGCTGATCCGAATTCAAATCCGTCTTGAGATCACGTATTCCTCATATTCCACACATTCACCTTCTTTAAAATCTCATCTGTGTAAGATGTTTTACAGAAATATGCTCGAGGTTGTTCTCGTTCGACACTGAACATCTTGATTTCTTGGTACTTCTCTTGCATTTTAGTTGTGTCCACATTGAAGTTGTTACCCCATTGTTCATGCAGCAACTTCATATCTTAAAAATCCTCGAATGAGAGCTCATTAACATGGTACGGGGGTCCTGTTTTTTTTCGCCGTCTGTATCAACGTGACGTATTGCTCCGGTACGTAGAGTAGGTGGGGGTAAAGATACGCACGGGGCAAAGATACGCACTGGCTGATTTAATATGAAGAAATATTTCTACAATCATGACCGCTAGGTGATAGTTTGGTCTCAAGTGTAGTAGTTGTGTGTTCAAACCTTGTGAAAAAAGTAGCACTCCGTGGCAAGAAAGTGAGGCAAGTTTAAATTTTCGCATTTTGATCTAATATTTTTAAATTTTCACTTTGTTTAGCTGAGAATACTTCGAATTTTTACTAATTCAAAAAGTTCAGTGGAGAACAGAAGCTCTATAGCTTCTAAATGCCGTATAGTTTACATCGATCGCATTTGTTTAAACTTGTCAGTAGCCGGTTAAGTAAAATACTGCAGAAAGGGGTAAAAGTACACATCCGTCTTGGGGCAAAGATACGCACAAGATTCGGGGCTTTGTCATATCGTTTTAGCTAGATGCAAAGCTTTCCACAATTACGTTGTGGAAAGTTCTTTTATACTGTATAAAATAAAGCTACTTAATATAAGCTAGTTAACTACATTTTCCTTTTTCTAGTTAAGGGGACGGTGGAGCTTAAAATCCTTAAAAATAATTTTTTTTATTTTTGTAAATTTCAACTTAAATATTATTCAAGGGTACATTATATACATTATAACATGCATTTATCCCCAAAAAAATTTAAAAAAAGAGAAAATGGAATTTTACTTTGTAATTCTTTGGTCTTAGAAATCTTCGAAACGCCCCATGCGTCTTCAATATCAATGAAAATCCCCAATATTTTTTTATAAAAGTTTGGTTTATATATAGAAATAGAGCCTCGAATTTTATATATTTGAATTTAAAGGTAAAAAAAATTCAAAATTTCAGAAAAAATTTCAAAATTTTTCAAAAAAAAAATTTTTTAGCATTTAAATTCAAATATGTGAAATTCGATGCTCTATTTTATTTCTATATATAAATCAAACTTTTATAAAAAAAAATATTGGGGATTTTCATTGATATGGAACGCGCAGGGGGCACTTCGAAGATTTCTAAGACGACACGTAAAATTCCATTTTTTTTCTCAAATAAAATTTTTTTGTGATAAATGCATGCTATAATGCATATAATGTACCCTTGAATAATATTTAAGATAAAATTTACAAAAAATAAAAAAATTGAAAAAATTTAAATTTTGAAAATTACGAAAAAATTTCAAATTTTTTCAATTTTTTTTTAACCTTTAAATTCAAATATGTAAAATTCGATGCTCTATTTTATTTCTGTATATAAACCAAACTTTTATAAAAAATATTGGGGATTTTCATTGATATTGAAGACGCATGGGGCGTTTCGAAATTTTCTAACACGAAGCGTAAAATTCCATTTTTTTTTTTCTCAAAAATAATTTAAAAATTTTTTTTGGGATAAATGCATGTTATAATGTATATAATGTACCCTTGAATAATATTTAAGTTGAAACTTACAAAAATAAAAAATAAATATTTAAGGATTTTAAGCTCCACCGTCCCCTTAAGTTTTTACAATATAGAACGTAGGTATATTTTTAAAAATCAATACTGTAGTTTCATAAAGCGATTTTGTTCCAAGTCTTAGCCCCTAACTCCTGTTAACGGTCTCACAGACCACTGCTATATTCAGTTTTCATAGCTTAACTTTTAATTTTTAATTTAACTATGTTAGTTTAATTGATTTGTTTGGAAACTTAGTATCGCCAAAGACTTCTAAACGAGGAGAATTATTATAATAGGCCTTTACATAAAGTTTAGCGCAAAAACAGTATCTTATGAGCCAGTCAACCTTTTATTCATTCTACGATCAAGGGGTCTTTGGGACCGCTCACAGTATTTATGCAACAATTTGTCACAGTAGGTAGAGGTTAACTGCTATTTGCGATCTCGCAGACCGCTGTTTTTTTTTCATGGTTTAACTTACAATTTTTAGCTTAACTATAAATACTAGTGAAATTTACTAATGCTTTTGCATAACTCATTCGTTTTATTGGAAATTGTGCAAAAACCCACAGTAATGCGGCAAAAATACTGCGTATCTTTGCCCCACAACTGCGTACTTTTACCCCAACCGATGGGCAAACATACGCAGAGCAATGTTTTTTTTTTTTTTAATTTCTCACAGAATTATAATTTGACAATGTCGGTTGATTGTTTCACTTGCCTAAGGTTCTAATACAACATTTTAGTCGCTCATTACATAAGTTTAAACCAATGTGTGCGTTGAAAATCAAGATGTATGAAAAGTGCGTATCTTTACCCCCACCTACTCTTTATTGCGGGGAATTTAAGATGCTTTGCAATCTGCTTCTCAATGATCGTATGCACATTATCACCCTCGTTTTGAGAATGTCCGTGTATTAGAAATTTGTGCGTTATGCTTCGGATGCCGAAGCACTGTACTGCGTATGCATAAGCAGCAAAGCAAATACTTCTTTCTGTTGCCCACAACAATTGTTGGAATAAAATATCACAACGTCAGTGTTTTGGGCTCTTTCTATCAAGGATTTGAGATATTGAATCGCACTACTTCCGTCAAATAAATTCCCAAATTTAATCTAAAGCACCACTACTGCTACTTCCAGCTACATTCGTATTAAGTCCTATTTTGGAAAGAAATGTAGTCGTTTTACTTGTTTTGAACCTTAAAAAAAGTATGAAATAATTAGTTTTTTAAGATTCCTTTCTTCGATTAGATCTACTCCATGACAAAAACACCAAGCGCGGGCGGCCTGGTTAACGTGAACAGAGACAGATAGGCTCTTCCATGTGAAACGAAGGAGTATTTGAATGAATGGAACAGCAATTAATGAAAATATTCCCTGACGACGACTGCGGGATTGCAAACCGAAGTAGTTGGAAATTTAAATAAAATGTATATTTTAAACTTTTAACATATTCATTAATATTATCCGTCACCTTTTAAGTTAACCGAGACCTTATTAAATTTCATATTGCGTAGCTAAAGTGAGTTTAACAAAAACAGCACCCCGAATTTTTTCGGTGTTACTTTTCCTCTTTTGAAACATCTAAAAAGAGACATTTAGAGTTCCAACTGACAATTGTACCCAACTTGATCACCAAAAATGCCCCAAATCAAAATAGAAAGCGGAAAATATTTAAACATGAATCATCTAGACTACCACAATTTGAAATCATTTCAAAGAATATCATTTGAGTCATTAAAAACGCCACAACTCAAAATAACGCACTTATGAACTCACGTTTACGTTTAAAGGTTAGATCACAACTAAAGACATGGCACTATTCTAGAAAGGTCAGTAGTCATCTGACAGACTTAAACGACACAACTGCTACCTGGTGGCTAGATTTTCAGTGCACTATCTGGCACCTTAGGTGGTCGAAAGAGGCGCAAAAACAAAGCCGAATGGCAGCCATAACTCAAAAAAGCCAATGCTTTAGTTGACACTTTTGTAGCAAGGGTGCGATATGTCGACAATGGTTTGAAAAAATATTGTTTGTCGCAGTTTCGATTGTCTTTGCTTTGAAGCTCCACCACGCAGTTTAATATTATATTAGTTCACCAATGACAGATTTTCTGCTGTTCGAGCCATGCCAAACATTTTGCAAAACATTCAAAAGCTTCAGAATCTCTTATTTGTTCTTTCTCTTCATTCCACTCAACAGTTTACGGGATCTCAAGTTAAATTCAAAAGGAAGTTAAAGGGGATCGAAAATATTTATATGCACTCGTAGTTTGGAAAGGGCCGCTTGCACACAAGGAATACGATAGCTTTAAAAAAGGCTTTAAAAATGGATTTTGCATAAAAGGAATGCAATAGTAAAAAGTAAAAAAAAAAAGCTTTCAAAATGGATTTCGGTTAACAGAGAGTTTCGGTTAAAATTGGTTCTGTAATACTACTTTTAAATAACTTAATAAATTTAATACTTTATCTGCAAAGAATCTTAAATTAGGTAATTAACTATTTAAACTAGAATAAAATTCGCTTTGCTTAAAAACCATAGGTGCAACGTGACTAACCATATCGGAAAGAGGTGCGCGACTAATAGAAGGTTAACCTTTAACTGATAACGGATGTTACCGGTCTCGCAGACCACGACGTTTTTCAATTTTTATAGTTTAATTCGTAATTTTCAGTTTAACTACTAACTGCCGAAATTTTGTTCCGTTTGTAACTTTTGTACTATCAGAGACTTTTGAATAGGTAAATTTTAATTATAGCAGTCCTGTACAAAAAGTTTAGTACAAAAACACCATCTTATGAGTTAATCGCACCTTTTATTCATCTTCGGATGGAGCGGTCTCTCAAACCGCTTCACAGTATTTATGTGATCATTTCTGTCACAGAGTAAAGATTTTAGTTTCGTGCAAAGAATAATGCTTTTGGAACATTATAAAGTATAACTCGTACTAAATTTTTTTACTACCAATCGATTAATGAATAATAAGTATAATGAAAAGTATATTTCACTTTCGGAACCAGTTTCGAAACAAAATGCCCTCAGGGAAAAAAACAACCAAAATCGAGAGTACTCATATAGCCCGAGAGAATCTTCGCGTTACTAGCGAAGGATCTTAACCTTTACCTACTTGTTAATTCAAGTAATGAACTAACATTTGTTTTTTTTTTCTTATGTTACTTAAAATTCCGGCGGGGAAGAGAGTTAAATTCCAGTTTCATAATCAAATTGTCCACAGTATTGAAATATTTAAATTTTAAGCTGGCATTTTAAAGAGATTTCTATGAGTTGATACTTCGAAAATTTAAAAATTCTGTAGCTTTGCTTTATAAAAGCTAGATCTATAAACACGATAATTACCATTTTATTCAAGCCCTTGCCGACTTCCTGCTGTTAGTGTAGTACCAAGATTTGCAGAGGCAGACAAGTCATTTTATGTAGGGGAGACCGGGGGAATGGCGCCACTCGGGGTTATGCCGCCACCCCGCCTATTTTAAAAACAGTTTGAGAAAGTGAATACGCCTGCACTATAGCGGCCAACCATAGGAACAGTGCCTAGAGTGAATGATTTTGTCCGTCGTTCATTTATTCTAGGGAAAAATTTAGTTTTCATCTAGTTGCTTCTTATTTTGGAGCTTCAAATGAATAGAAGTAATAGCCTTTTATTGTAACATTAGGTACTTAAGATAATATTACCCGTAATCTACAAGCATTCGCCGACATTTTGATGAAATTTGTTGAACAAGTTCGGTTCTTTCGACTTTGCTGGGGATTTCCGCTATATTGCCCTCTCGGGGTAATGCCGCCACCGTTGCAAAGGGCGACTTTTCCAAATTTTAGTTAAATTGAAAGCTTAGCACATTAAATCTAACTTAACCCGGGAGAACTCGCTAGTCAGAATGCCCACTTGCTTTTCTTTTACTTTACATTAGTATAATAAACTTTTTTTTGGTTGGCTTAGTAGTTTTATTCACAAAAGAGGTAAAATAATTGTAAAACATTTTGAAATTTTAATTAAAATGAAAAATGATTTAAATAAGAGTTAAAAAAGTACGACTGTGAGAAAATCTCATGCAGCGAGTTCTCCCGGGTTAAGGAACATTGTAATTCATTACTTTGCTAAATTATTGCTTTCTAAATATTTTCAGTAAGTTGCGTTTCCTATCCATTTTATGTATTAACTAGGTCATTAAAGAGTGGCGTCATTACCCGATACAGTGGCGGAATTACCCCCAGTATCCTGGGTAATCCCGCCACTGTACACAGGTTGAAAGAATTTTTTTTTTTTTTTTAAATGCGTGCTTACTTTAGTTATGATTACGGTTACATTTATACAGATACTAAAGACCATGATTCAGCTTTAGAATTTTTACTATTAAAAAATAAAATTTTTTTAGAGGTGAAAAAAATTAAATTCCCTTAAGGTGTCGCCATTCCCCCGGTCTTCCCTACTGTTAATCTTGTATATAAAATTTCATCTCTAAACTGCTGACAGTCATTTTTGCCGCAGACCTTGTGTTTGTAAATAAGATTTTATTCTTAATGCCCAATTTGTGAAAACTAGAAAATTATGTCGCAAAACTCAGCTGACACTTGAGTTAAGAAAAATCGTCCAACAGACAAAAATTCGATATCAAATTCGATATTAGATATCAAAAGTAAAAAGGCAGTGCTCATGACAATCACGTCTTTTTATATTATTGAAATATTTGTTAAAATATAGAACATTACTAGAAAAGGAATCTTTAGATTTTTCGAAACGTAATCTAGATTAAAATTCTGCTGAAATATTAAATTTAAAAAGAAACTGATATTATCCTTCAGTACATCAGAGTTCTAAATACAGTAGAGACCCGATTTAACGAATTTCTCGATTTAGCGAATTTTTGTATGGTCCCGAAGAAAAGGGAACAACAATACTTTGATTTAGCGAATTTATGATCCCGATTTAACGAATAACTTTAGATGTCAAAAAAATGAAAAACTGAAGCAATTTTCTAATATTTATTGAATTTTTTCAATGTCGCTGATTGTTAATTTTCTAAATACGTATCTTATGACACAGAAATATCTACATGCGAAATTGTACGTTACGCCGAGATTATTAATAGAAGTAAAAGTGCATTGGATGAAGATGAAAAAGAAAGGAAGCAGTTTGCATACTTTGAAACGGTATTTGATGGCTCATGATGTTGGTGACACTTCACAGCTTCAGAAAAAAAATATGTTATCTTTTAACTTGTTTTGTTGTATAAAAATTGATTATCCCGATTTAACGAATAATCTCAATTTAACGAACAAAGTTGCTAGTCCCGAACGATTCGTTAAATCGGGGTTCGACTGTAAAGGAATTTCACACCATTACAATCTAATAATAAATTAAGTTCATTTTTATTAGAATCTGTTTCTTCCAAATCAAAATTTAATCATATCTTAAACACTGCAAGGTGTAAATATTCATCTAGAAAGTATTGAAAAGAATGATGTAATATGCAGTGCAAATGTTTGGGGACATTGGAGCCTCTTACTCTAACGTCATGTCAATGCTCGACTGAAAATAGGTTCATGTCTGAGAAGTTATTGACCTGCTAATTTTTTTTTAATCTCATACGTAAAATCAAATTTTCTTTTGAGAAAAGCTTATTTACAATGAAATAGAAGTTTTCCATTTTAGAAATTTACAAAAAGAAATTTTCGGTCTTTAGTTTCATTTGTGCAAGATACTCTATACAATTAAGTTCTTTATTATTTTTTTTTCTTAGCCAATTTATTCCACACAATTCAGTTAAGCTGAAAACAGAAGGACTTAGTCTTAAATTTTTTTAAATAAAAAATATTACTAATTTGGGAGTTAATGGTCTACCTGCAAGGGCGTATCTACAAATATTTTTCTTGGGGGTGGGGGGGGGGAATCAAGTTCCCAACTCATAATTCAAAAATTTCTCAACTTTAAACAAATTGCTTTATTTTCCAACTTAAATGATATGTGCAATGTGTGTTTATAATAATGATACTTATTCGTAAAAAATCCTTTCCAAAGAAAAATATTGAAACTAAAGACAAAAATTATAGGTATTGGTTTGCTTAATGAAAGTTTAAATACTAATTTTATAACATTTAAACATTTAATAACATTTAAATAATTAAAACCAAAACTAGATTAATTCTTATTTTCCTATCTTGGAACCGTTGAGCATGAAAATAAGATACCCAATTTCTAAATGAATAGTTAAGGAAGCAATTTCAAACAATGCAGTAAATCTAACATTTAAACAGAAATACTGCATATATTTAGAGAAGACCAGCATTAATTTAAGGTTTGAAAATTTTGGTCTATTACGTACGAGGCATAATCGCACTTCATATAAAAATACCATCATGTTATTTAGAGAAAGGAACAAAGATTTGGAAGAAATAAAGTGAATAGATCAGAGACACTTGATGAACAGCAGTAGGGAAATTCAAGTCTAGTAGACGCATGATATTTTCGTAGCAGAGAATACAATGACAAATTGAGTCTGGCTGCTTTTTGTACTTTTGATACTTTAACTTGTTTACTGTTACAGAACTCAGAAAGGCAGTAAAACAAATATTTTTTTATTGAAAAAAGCGAAAAAAGAAAAAAAGTCAAAAATCTAGAATTTCCCCAACTCTAAGCTCAAATTGCCCAAGTTCACATATATTGGAGGGGGAGGCCCCCCCCCATACCGACGCCTCTGTCTACCTGATATTCCCTTATTTAGAACTGATGTACTGGATGATATTCAAGATTATCAATTCCTCTAAATATATCGTTTGATAGAAAATCTATCCAGAAAAAACACCCTATGTATTTTCAGAAATATTCATAACGATATAAAATATTACCCACTTCAACAAAATATTTAACCCGGGAGAACTCGCTGCATGAGATTCTCTCACAGTCGTACTTTAAGACTTATTTGAATCATTTTTCATTTTAATTAAAATTTCAAAATGTTTTACAATTATTTTACCTCTTGTGAATAAAAGTACTAAGCCAACCAAAAAAAGTTGATATTATATGAATGTAAAGTAAAAGAAAAGCAATTGGGCATTCTCACTAGCGAGTTCTCCCGGGTTTAGAAACCTGAACAGAATTTTTAGTGGCGTTGTCTTACTTTTCATACCTAATATGCATTTCCTTTGGTGTCCGTTAGATTTTTCTTAACTCCGTTAGTGGTAATGTAAGTGTTCGTTTCAGAATGTTATATTAACCTCCCCCCCCCCCCCCCATAAAAAAGGTTGCGACCAAAACTTCTTTAAAAAACGAGAGCAACTCCGCGGTAGAAAAATTGATACCGGGTGGGAGGCAGGAGCCACAGATTTAGAATCTACTTGGTTCAAACTTACGAAAAACGGGGACTTGCATCGGATACACATGAGACTACCGCAAGTTAACTCAAACTCACTCAAGACAAGCTAACTCTAAAGGGGCTGTACATCTATAACGTTATCACTTTAGGGCGCGGGGGTAGTCTGGCACTGGGAGGAGGATGTCTTGTTACTTTTGATACAACCAAAATTATTTCGGTAATTTTTAAAAACTAGTTGGATGTGCCAATCCCAAAACTTTCTATCTCATACATCTTAATATTTCAAAAACTAGTTACACATATTAATACTTCAATATTAGTTCAATACTATACCAACTTTGATTTTCATCTTAAAATTTCTGCTTCAGTCAATTAAACGAACTTAAAAAAAAGTTAATTTTAACAAATATCATGATATAGATAATAGTTTTTCCTTATTCTGTTATCAGATGTTTGCGAATAGCCGGCTTAGCAGGAAGAGAGTTCCCGCCTTTGCACGAACCGCCGATGGACAATAGAACTACGAAAAATCAAGAAAGTATACAAAAATCGCTATCACAGAGCCTCTTTATCGCGCGATATTTCTAAATTCAAGGAAGACCTGTTGGCCAAAGCCAAAAACATGCACAAAAAATTTAGTTCAATTGTATGCATAATTTTACACACTTTTCGATTGTAAATAAAGAAAATGGCACAAAAACGCTATTAAAGCCCACCCCCCTTCCGACAGAATTTTTTCAAATTCAGGGAGGCCTTGTTTGCCATAGCCAAAAACATGCACAAAAAATGTGTTTCAATTGCATGCATAATTTTACACACTTAGACTGCACAATAAAGAAAATTGTCACAAACATCGCTATTACAGCGCCCCCCTTCAGGCAGATTTTTCCAATTCAGGGAGGACTTGTTTGCCATAGCCAGTAACGTACACAAAAAATTTGGTTCAATTCTATGCATAAATTCACTTTTCGATGGTACAAAAATGAAAATTGTACAGACATCGCAATTATAGCGCCCCCTTCCAGCGGAATTTCTCCAAATTCAGGTAGGGACCTTCATGTCATGACCAAAAACAAAAAAAAAAAATTGGCTCAATTCTATGCATAACTTTATACACTTTTCGAGGGTACAATATTCAAAATGACACAAAAATCGCTATTACAGCGTCCCCTAACTGCGAATTTTTTCCAAATTAAGAAAGGACCTGCTTGCTATAGCCAAGAATGTAAAATAAAAATTTGGTTCAATTCTATGCATAACTTCATACACTTTTGGATAGTACAATGGCGACGGACAGACATTTTCTATAAACATGTTTTTTGGGATCTCTGACCCCTAAACGTGCAAATCCGTCGAAAACCGGAAGTCGAAAAAAATTTAGATTACAATACTTTCTTCTATTAAAGATAGAAATTAAAAAGGGTGTTGGGGGGGGGGGGGTAATCTACTTATAAAAATACAAAGTTACAACAATAAATGACAAACAACGAAATACAAGTGTACTATGTCAAAAGCCTGCTCAAAAACAACTATTTCGCAAAATGCCCATCGTTGTGCGTTCTGTATATGCATAGAAAAAGGATATATTGTCATCAGAAATATGTACATACTTAAAATAAATGCATAACTAAAATTCAGTATGCAATGTCAGACGTGGGCAAAAAATCTTATCCAATAATACCTCATTCGTCTTTGTACGCTACATAGAGGAAAAAAAAAGGGATGTTGACAACAGAATGTAAAATTTCATTCCAAAATATGGTATAGAGTAGGTGGGGGTTGTGGGCGAGGGGGTAAAGGTACGCACTTTCCATACATTGATTTTTAACGCACACATTGGTCTAAACGTATGTAATGAGCGATTAAAATGTTAGATTAGAACCTTAGGCAAGTGCCACCATCAACCAACATTCTGCCAAATTGTGAGAAATTGCAATTTTTAAAAAAGATTGCTGTGCGTACCTTTACCCCATCGGTTGGAGTAAAAGTACACAGTGGTGGGGCAAAGATACGCAGTGCGTATTTTTACCCATTACTGTGGGGTTTTGTCCCATTTCCAATAAAACGAATGAGTTATGGAAAAGCATTAATTATAAATACTAGCGGAATTTACTAAACTGAAAATTGCAAGTTAAACCATGAAAAAAAAAAAAAAAGCGGTCTGTGAGATCGCAAATAGCAGATATCTCTACTACTGTGACAAAAATTGTTGCATAAATACCGTGAAGGGTCTCAAAGACCCCTTGATCGTAGAATGAATAAAAGGGTTGCCCGACTCAAAATACTGTTTTTGCGCTAAACATTATGTAAAGCGACTATAATAAAAATTCTCATTTAGAAGTCTTTAGCGATACTACTAAGTTTTCAAACGAATCAAAATTAAACTAACATCAATAAATTGAAAATTAGCTATGAAAGTTAAGCTATGAAAACTGAATATAGCAGCGGTCTGCGAGACCGTTAACAGGAGTTAAGGATTAAGACTTAAGTTTTATGAAACAAGTATTGATTTGTAAAAGTAGGAAGATATTTACGTTCCATTTAAAAAAAAACTTAGCTAGCTTATATTTGTTAAGTAGCTATTTTATACAATACTAACTTATAAAATAAAACTTTCCACACCGTAACTGTGGAAAGCTTTGCATCTGGCTATAATGATGATAGGGCTAAGCTCCGCATCTTGACCTTTAACTGATGTTAGCGGTCTTTCAGACCGCGGCGTTTAATTTTTATAGTTTAACTTGCAATTTTCTGTTTAACTAAAAACACTACCGAAATTTTGTTCCGTTTGAAACTTTAGTACTATCACCAGAGAGTTTTGAATAGGTGAATTTTAATTATAACCGTCCTGTGCAAAAAGTTTAGTACAAAAACACCATCCTTTGAGTTAATCGTGCCTTTTATTCATCTTTCGTTGCAGCGCTCTCACAGACCGCTTCACAGTATGTGACAATTTCTGCGACATCAATTAAAAGGTTAAACTTGTGCGTATCTTTGCCCCAAGACGGATGCGTACTTTTACCCCATTCTACAGTATTTTACTTAATCGGCTACCTACAAGCTTAAACAAATGCGATCGAGGTAAATTATATGACATTTAGAAGCTATGGAGCTTCCTTTCTCCACTGAATTTTTGGATTTGTAAAAATTCGAAGTATTGTCAGCTGAACAAAAGTAATTTTATAACTATTAGATCAAAATTCAAAAATTATTGGAAATTATCGAAAATTACATAAAATAAACGGAGTGCTACTTTTTTTCAAAAAAGTGAACACTACTACACTTGAGACGAAACTACCACCTAGCAGTCATGATTGTAGAAATGTTTCTTCATATTAAATCAGTCAGTGCGTATCTTCACCCCCACCTACTCCATCACCAATGCTCGCCATTACGATTCTTCTGCCATCCATATAATTCGGTCCTAGAGAAACGATGTTTGAAATTTTTACTAGTAGTACAAAATCAGAAAGAATGTTGACCATCTGTTTTGCTTGAAAGTTCTGCTTACCCCTGCGCAGGGGGCAAATGTAGGAAGTATTGCTGTTGAATGCATTATTTAACAAAAAGCTATTAAATATTAAGCAGTACCTATTAGCATTATTTGATAAAGTTAGTGATATTTTACTTTTATTCGCATACTTATTTAAACGAAGAGATGTATAAAGCCATCTTTGTATATCATTGCAAACGTATAAAAACGAAGAAAAAAAATTGTAAAAATAAAAAACCTTTTTAGACACTGATAACCATATCATTAGTGGGAGGTTCGAGGAATGATAACTTATAATATCGTAAGGGGAGAAGGGGTCCAAAAGTGTCAAAAAGTTGACATATCGCTCACTCGCAAGAAAAGTGACATCTCGCAAAAATTCATTTTACGTTTTATTGCACAAATAGCTCTGTCATAGGTTATCTTTCTACAGAAGAAATTTAACAAGCGTAGTTATAACGAAAATCTCTTGCGCTATATGTCCGTTAGTGACCAAAGAAGGGGGATGGATTGTACAGGGAGGTAAAATGACAACCCTCATCCAAATCTTCATTCTTAAGGGTTTTACGTTTGTATGTACGGTTTTGTAATGCATGCATTGCATAGCTAAGTGCTATAATTTCATGTTATAGTAAACACTCTAATTTTCTTTTGCCTCTCCTGTGAAATTTACTTTTGTCGAGATGTCACTTCTTGCGGGTGAGAGATATGTACAGCCCTCAAGTCCCCCTCTGATTTGACGATTTTCTATCTTTTTCAAACATATTGGTAATTTAAGGGATCGTTTTTATTTCAGAAAAAAAACTTAAAGACAAAAGATGTAAACTGTTCTAATATAATAAATTATTTTTTAGAGGATTTTATAAGCGTCCGCTCACTTTAGCGAACAACTGCAGTGGAAATCTTAGTAAAAGTAAACTTCAAATTAAAGTAGGCAAAAGACTGATGTGTTGCCCTAACGTACTTTGATAGTAGCATTTTAACTGCATCCGAGGTCACTCTCCTCCGACAAGTATTTCGTTAAATATTACTTTGTATTATTTACAAATAAATCACGAAATTTGTATAAGTTTACATAATTTTCATTTTACTTTACCCTTCGTATTTAACATTTAAGTTTACACATGCCACCCACTTGCCATTTTTAGATCCAGGAGAGATAGTTTTTGCCTTATATAAAGTTTTATAAATTTAAATTATACTGGCCTGTTTAAACAACGTTTAAAAACTTACTTTCCGTGTACTAAAAATTAAAATGAGCAATTCTAAACTTTTTGGAGATCTCCAAATCTCAAAACACTATATTCATCCACGTGCGTTCATTTGTTAACAACCCGAATATTATTTCATGAATCAAATTTATAATACTGAAGAATTAAGGGGTTAGAGTTACTCTTCAAAAAGATTGATTTTTCCCGGGTTTTTTTAGTGTTGATTTTAAATGTTCTCACGAATCCATTGTTAAAAGTTTAAACGCATACATAGAAGTTGGAGTGATCATGCCGCCACAGCGCACGATACTTGTTTCAAAACCTAACTATTTTCTCGAAATTATATGCCAAAACATCTCGGGAACGCATGAACCGATTTCAGTTTTTTTTTTTTTTTTTTTTTCAGTGAAAGCTTATAAATGCTTTTCTTAATTATTTTTAACAAATCCTGATATTTTGTTGAAATACACACTAAAAAGGGGGTGGGGCGGTGAAGTACAACTTCAAACCAGTCAAGAACTAGATTTTTTAATCTGCATTTTGTTTAAGATGCAAACACTAGTATAATCTTGAGTACCGTCAAACACTACACGCTGCCGGGTAACGGAGGAAAGTACCCAAAAATTTTTTTTTCTTCCGAAAATGTACCTAAGTTCAAAATATGAGGGCATTTTTCTACAAAATTTTTTTATCACTTTCCTAGACATCAAAACTTCATTAAATGCGTATTTTACAAGCTTTAAAATTCTTATACCGCTAAGAAAATTTAAAAGCCATTAAATTTAAAGGGGCTTAAGAACACAAACCTTCATAAAAGTTCAATTTATGGAGGAATACATATGAATCTAAATTTCTCACCAATTCGTTTAACAATAACCAAATCATTAAATGAAAATGACATGCAGTATACATATAGCAAAATATGCATTTATGTAAAACTTATTAGCAAATAGAACCCACTATAAAACAAATATTGACAATCTTAATATATGGATGATACAAAAAAGGAAATAAAATGAATTAAAAATTATGTACGCATATACATAATCATTTCTTAACCCTTTTCCGGCACAGTGTGCCCGGGTCGGGATACCCAATTTTAATTCCAAACTTACGAAAGGCACCAAGAATATTTTAGTAAAATTTTGCTTTTACAATGAATAGTTAAAATAATTTAATTTTTGAAAAAGTAGTTTTAAAATTCCAGTGTCAGTCAATCATTTCATCCTTTTACAATAAAAATTGCCCATGACGGAAAGGGTCAACACTTGAAAGAAATAGAATGGCACATTTTAAAGTTCTCCTTCTGAAGGTATTCATATCAAAGAACTATTAAGACTATTTTCATTAAATGGTATTTCGAGGCATTGCGCACGAAGTAATTCAATACTTTTCCATGGTATTTTCAGGATATACAGGGTGTCCACTGAATGGTGTCCAAAGGCTAGTTCCTAAACCGTCAGGCATGGACATACTTCCAATTACAAAATTGTTTTAAATTGGGTAACGTTTTTTTAAAAGATTTGGGCCAAAAACAAATTACCAAATTTAAATTTATGAGTTACTCCAGGTTATATTTAGTAAAAATATCCTATTACACTAAGTAGCAAGACAAAACATGTCCCATTCTCGTATGATTGAAACCGACAGCGTAACAGCTATTTAAAGTTTAAGCATCTTTTTTGCTGCAAAATAGGAGTCATTCACAAATTTACTAGAAACAAAAAATTGCCAGATTTAAAAAAATAAGTTGAGTAAAATTAACCTGTAACTGAGGTCACAAATTGTCACAACTAGTGTGAAGCGGTCTACGAGACCGCTCCATCGAAAGATGAATAAAAGGCACTAAACTCAGAGGATTGTGTGTTTGTACAGGACTTATTAAAATTCACCTATTCAAAAGTATCTTGTGATAGTACTAAAGTTCCAAACGGAACAAAATATCGGTAGTGTTTGTAGTTAAACTATAAAAATTGAAAAAAGTCGCGGTCTGAGAGACCGGTTACATCAGTTAAAAGGTTAACATTACAATAAATGAAATTTTCATTCAGACATATTAAAGAAAAAAATACACAACAATTTGTACTAAACATACAAGTTAAATAACTGAATTTGTTAAATGAAAAGCAACAGTCAATTATTTACAAAATGACGCAAGTTTTCAAATTCTATTAGATTATCCAATCTAAAACTTAATAAAAATTAAAGTTCTTAAAACTTGCTCAAAGTGACACGCTTGCTCAAAGTGACTTGCTCAAAGTGTACAATTGTGTACCTCAAAGCATGCCCCAACTCATCTGTTCAGATGCAGGAAATTGGCATACGTCATGCAGTTCAAAGTTTCATAACTCAATTTTAGTGTTGGATGAATGGGACACTTTTAAGTGTAGTAGGAAATTTGCTAAATATCACTTATAGCAGCTGGTGACCGTATAAAAATTTAGTAACTTTAAGAAATGTTTTTCCTAATCAAAACGACAAGATAATTTACCTCATTTAAAATATTTGTAATTTATGTGTCTAACGGTTTAAAAATTAGCCATTGGACACCCTGTATTAGTTTACGGTAAACTAAAGTAAACCTAAATTTAATTTTTTACTGAAAAATTCTCCTTATGTTATAAATACTTGAAAATTTTAGCAATATAACAGTAAAAGCGTAAAAAATAGCAACGTTGAAAACACCAAAATTTTAAATTCCAAGCATACCGCTTTCGGTAGCATATAGCATACCTTCCTCAGTGCTCAAATAGCACTGAGGAAGGTTTGCTATATGCTACCGAAACCGGTATGCTTGGAATTTTAAATTTTGGTGCTTTTAACGTTGCTATTTTTTACGCTTTTATTATATTGCACCAAGCTCCTACTTCATAACAGTTTTAAAAATATGAAACTGCTATAATTTTTTTGAGGGAGGGGGGGGGGGGATTTCAGGCAAAAGTATAATTAGATCAAATTTGTTTTATATGCAGAAATTCTTTCGTAATCATGCGCGTAACGCGCAATTCAAATCTACTTGACGATTTTAAAAACAGCTTTGAAAATTATTTTCCCGTTATGATCTCAAAAAATATATAAGGAACAGAACTACATGTATTGCTGCCTTTATAAGTTGTGTTTTTGTAATGTAAAGTAGGTGGGGGTAAAGATACTCATGGAGCAAAGATACGCACTGGCTGATTTAACATGAAGAAACATTTCTACGATCATGACTGCTAGGTGGTAGTTTGGTCTCAAGTGTAGTAGTTTGTTCAAACCTTGTGAAAAAAGCAGCACTCCGTACCAAGAAAATGAAGAGTAAATTTTCGAATTGATCTAAAATTTTCACTTTATTGTTTAGCTGACAATACTTCGAATTTTTACAAATTCGAAAATTCAGTGGAGAACGGGAAGCTATAGCTTCTAAATGCCGTATAATTTACCTCTATCGCATTTGTTTACACTTGTAGGTAGCCGATTAAGTAAAGTACTGTAGAATGGGGTAAAAGTATACTCATCCGTCTTGGGGCAAAGATACGCACAAGTTTAAGATGCGGAGCTTAGCCCTATCATTATAGCCAAATGCAAAGCTTTCCACAATTACGTTGTGGAAAGTTTTTTTATAAGTTAAGTAGCTATATTTTATACAATACTAACTAATATAAGCTATAAAAACGTGTATAATAATCACTTAAACAGATTAGGTTAAATGTTATAAAAAGTGGCAATATCTTTATTACGATTGACGATCGTTTCGTCGCACAAACGGCGACATTTTCAAAATCATTCACGATAGAAAGTATTTTCACATAATTTAAAAAACAATAAACATAGTAAACAATGTCACGAAACATGATGCATAATGAAAAACATTGTAAACAAAATTAAATTAGCTATTTGCGAGCGTGGATTAATTTCCCTTGAATTACCTAAAATTTGAAATGGATGCTATGTAATTTTAGTAACAATAGTAAAAATTAATCCACGCTCGCAAATAGCCAAGAATTTTATTTTTATTTTGCAATGCTTTCCATTACGCATGTTGTCTCGTGACATTGTTTACCATGTTATTGTTTTTGAAAATTAATCCACGCTCGCAAATAGCTAATTTAATTTTATGTTTACAATGTTTTTCATTATGCATCATGTCTAGTGACATGTTTACTATGTTTATTGTTTTTTAAATTATGTGAAAATATTTTCTATCGCGAATGATTTTGAAAATGTCGCCGTTTGTGCGAAGAAACGATCGTCAATCTTAATATATTCTGTCACTTTTTATAGCATTATTTAACCTAATCTGCAAGTTATTATACACGTTTTTATAACATTTCTTCTATGCTGGAATGAATATGTTTCAGGGTTGGTATAAAACCCGGTTTTTTTTTCAAAAAACCTGGTTTTGGTTTAAACCGGCTTTTTTTTTTTTTTAATATAAGTTTTCCTATTGCATATACATGCATATTTATCGAAAAAAATAAACGTAGTTGGATATATAAGTAATATAACTTCATTTAAAAATAATTTAAATTAAATAATTACAATCATGTAGAAAATTGAAATCATTTAATATTTAAACATTTTTTAGTAAAAGCTGTCTTATGTTCCATGAATAAAATGCTCTACATAGAGAAACATCGATACCTTGAAAATCTTAATTTTTTTAATTACAAGTAAATAAATATATGATGTAGTTTCATAAATAAAATGTACTTTCTCATGGCTATTCAAAATAATTTCTCTGAAATATTTGCAATCTTTTCTGTTCGAACACTACTGGACAATTATATCTATCATTGAAAGTAAAGCTTTCTATAAAGAATTTCTGGAATGATTTGAATTTAGCAGTAGTCTTTACACGTTTCAAGAAGTTGTGTATTGTCATTTGACACTTCTCTGAAACTGCCTGGTAAAAAAAAGGCGACAGTAAAATAAACAGAAATACCTATTTACCAGCTTTTTAGACTACTGAAAACATTTATCTTAAAATGGAAAGTAGATTTATAAAATTTTTCATCCACTAAAACATTGAAACAGCCATCCCTTAATACACAGGCTTTTTTTTCTGAGCTATGTCATACATATTACTTTTAAATGTCTAAACTAAAAATTAATATATTTTTAGGCATTTTTATGAGACTTTCTATTATGTCTCAAGCAAACCTTAATCTCGATTTTCCATTTTTTTGGTCAGATCTAAATAGTGGATTCGATTATGCAATAGACGATTTAAATATATCTTATTGCATGTTTTAGTTTAAGTAAACAGGTGCTTCGCTAGCACCCAATTTTTGCGCCCAATTTTGTCACAACGGTGTCCTCTTATTAGACTTTTTTTTTTAAGGCTATTCTCAAATCCGAAAGGACAACTTTGACATAAGTTTTAATTCATTTTTGTTCGGAAATGCATGAAACTAGCAGATGCTGTTCAGAAACTAATCAAACGGTGTTTCCGTTTTTTATTTTTTTGCAAACTCAATAGATCTTTCAGAAAATGTTGTCAAAGTGGGCGTTTTGAACCGAATTTTCGCGCTAAAAAATAACCACTTAAGGAAGGTTAAAAACATCTTTGTCATGTGATCAAAATTGCTTGCAATTCAATAGGTAATTTATCAAAAATAGAAAACAGATTCCAAATAGCTTCCATAGTCAAGCCTTCCAATTTTATGTCTTTCTGTTAAAAAATGAATTTGTACATCTGTCAAAGCGTTTAGTGCTTGCTGAGAAGAACAGTTCAGAACGGCCCTAAAAGATAATCTCCCCCAATCAAGAAAATTTTCTTCTACAGCTTGACTGAAATCTTAATGGTCATTTTATGTTATTAATTATAAATAATCTATGTTTTCTCAAAAGAAAATATTTTATTCAAAATACTGAATATTTTAAATCGATTTTATCTTTGCTAAATTCACCTGTTTTAAAATTTCTCTTTACAGCTTCGAATATGTTCACATCAACACATGGAATTTTATTCTACATGCATACAAATATAACCTACACTCGCTATGTCTCACGGTGACTGCTGGGAAAAGACTTAAAAGTAGAAATTTTATATCAAATAATTTCAAAAACTTAAATTACAGAAGTGAGAGTATTAGATTTCTTTTAAAAAAAAAAGCTGTTAACTGATATAAACCGTTCCAACCTTTATGGTAACAGAATAAAATCAATGCAAGACTCCAATTTCAATGTAGAAATGCAAGAAAAACAAAGGCTTACTAAACCCAATAGCCATACAGCAAAGAAAACGCACAGCCAATCAAATCATTCATTAGCATACAAAACAAAGTAACCAATGGAGAGAATTACTTATGATTATGTCATCATTGAGGCATAATACAATCCTTAGTAAATCTTAAGCAATCCAAGTAGTAAAAATGTATTTTTAGCTCAAACCTGCCATTTTGGCTATTTTTAAAAATAAGGCTTAAAAAACAAAAAACTAAACTAGTTTTTTTCTTCGCAGCTAATTTTAGAGAATTTAGTCTGCCATCTATATTTAAAGCTTAAGAAAAGTTTGATTAAAAAATGTTTGTCACTTTACAAATTTATTAATTCATTTTTCTAAAGCTTTGTAGCTTCTGCTAACTGATTTTGCATTTTTCAATAACGTGTAAAATAAATGCAAACATTAGGTGAAAAGAAAACCAAATTAAAAAACCAGAAGGGTTTTTTAAAAAACCATTTGGTTTAAACCAAACAACCCTGATATGTTTGAAGAGTTTGATAAGAAAATATTTTCGCGTTTCAAATATTGAAGACTACGCCTGGATCGTGAACTTTTGAATTTAGATTCTTAAATTATGCCGCAGTAGGGACGTAATTCCGTCATTTTTGAAGAACAGAAATAAATTTGCTAATTATAACTTTACTAATCGTAATAGACAATTTGAGAGTAAATGTTTAATATTGTGTATTAGAAAGAAGTATGCCTACATTAGCAAACTAGAACAGAGAACCTTAGATTTATATTATGAATTTGCAGCCTCTACTCCAGAGTATATTTGATATTCTTATGAACAGCCTGGAAAAATAGATACGGCAAAATCCGCTTGAAAGAAATGGTACAAACTCGCAAGATAGAAAACTTTGCAACGCACAAAAGTCCTATGTCAACCGTATATGCCAACCAGTGGAATTTCTGAATTTATCTAGCAGACCATTAACGGAAGATGAAATAGAAGTACTTGAGCGGGGGCCAAAATTCATTTTTCCAACTAAATCTAATTTAAAATTATCATTCCAGAACTTGAAAATATTGCACAGTCGACTCATAACGATCATAAAGAGGAAATTCGCAATGTTACGTACCATGAACTGAAGAAGTTATTAAGCAACCTTAAGGGATACCAAAAGATTAATATATTTTGAAAAAGCTTAAACTTCATCCAGAAATCATTTTAATCCAAACGGATAAATCTAATAAATTAGCCATATTAAATACAGATGGCTATAAAAATAAAATGGTACAATGCATTAACAATATGGATTGTCAAGAAGTCAAGAAGAATCCATTTAACATAATGAAAAGTTAATGAATTGGTTAAAGTGAGCTGACCTGATAATATGAAAGTTCTAATGAGAATAAGTTAGCAGTAATCCCAGCAATTGTCGGCAGACTCAAAGACCACAAAATAGATAGCCAATAAGGCCAATAGTAACTAAATGCTCAAACCCCACATATTATGGAAAAGCTTTTGTAGTTTTATTGAAAAATATTTTGCCCAGCTCTGATCATGTAATGAGTTCAACGTACGAGTTCATTCAATATTTGAATTGAAATTTACCTCAGAATTATTTAATAGCCATTCTAGATGTAGTCTCTATACCCATCTATTGATACCCAAAAAGCCGTTACAAATATAAATAACTGCATTGACCGCATGGAGAGAATTAAAGTATGAAAACTACACTTAAGAGTGCTGTTATAGTTAATAATTCACTTTTGACGACAAAATATACAAACAAAATAACGGAGCTCCAATGGGTTCTCCTATATCAGGATTATTAGCTGAATTCATATTACGACCTCTCGAAATAGATATTCAAATTGGAATTTACTCCCCATACATGGATCAGATACGTAGACTATATTTTCGTCATATGGCAACATGCAGATACCTTGCTCAATATCTTTGTAAACCAGATTAATAACCTTGATTAAAAAATTAAATTTACATTGTAAATAGAACAAAATGGTAAGCTACCTTATTTAGATGTATTGCTAAATCAAGACGCACCAAGGAACGGAACGCACTACTTACAGAAAACCCATAGCCAGTCAATCCATTATCCCTCATAATTCTCAAGCACTTTTTTCATAAAGTTTCTGCATTTAGACATCTATTCATAGAGCTTTCACAGCTTGTACACCCGAGCACTTAACGAAATAAAATATGATATTGCAAGAAACAATTTTTCTATGGTGCTTTCTTTGTATCCATTAAGAGCTTGAATAAAAAAAAAAAATTTCAATCCACAAAATTCCATGTTATCCACTTTACAATATTTTCCTGGTTTCTTCGAACGTCAAATATAAACTCAAATTCAATATCTCCCTAGTCGCAAAACCTATGAAATTAAGAAATATGGTATGAAAGAAAATAGATCCAATTGAGTCAAACCAGTTATCAGGAGTATACGAAATATCTTTCACCAAAGATTGAACAAAGCAGTTTTATATAGGTATGACAAGTAGAAAACTTAAACTAGAATTAAAGAACATATAGCAGACATCAAATACAACAGAAGAACCACAGATTTGGCCGGACTATGCAGCGAAGAACCTTTGCACATCGAATTTAAAAAAAGCAAGTTAATTTATACATCAAGATTTTATTTACCATCCATAATCCGAGAATTAAGATATTTTTACGCAACAAGAATATTTGCAATGATTCAGTGTCCCTTGAATTACTTAAAATTTGGAAAGAGATTCTATGTAATTTTAGTAACGATAGTAAAAATTAATCGACGCTCGTAAATAGCCAAGATAATTTTTATATTTTGCAATGCTTTTCATTAAGCATGTTGTCTCGTGACATTGTTTACCATGTTACTGTTTTTGAAAATTAATCCAAGCTCGCAAATAGCTAATTTAATTTTATGTTTACAATGTTTTTCATTATGCATCAAGTCTCAAAATTGTTTACTATGTTTATTGTTTTTTAAAAATTGTGAAAATATTTTCTATCGTGAATGATTTTGAAAATGCCGCCGTTTGTGCGACGAAACGATCGTCAATCTTAATAAAGATTCTATCACTTTTTATAGCATTATTTAACCTAATCTAATATAAGCTAGTTATAAACTTAAGTAAAAAGGTAGTTAATACAGAACGTAGGTATCTACCTACTTTTAAAAATGAATATTATTGTTTCATAAAACTATTTTAAATCGTAACCCTTAACTCATAGTAAGTCTCACAGACCGCTGCTATATTCAGTTTTCATAGCTTAACTTGTGATTTTCAATTTAATTATTGATGTTAGTTTAATTTTGATTCGTTTGGAAACTATCGCTAAAGACTTCTAAACGAGAATTTTTATTATAATAGGCCTTTACATAAAATACTGTTTTTGCGCTAAACATTATGAGTCAGGCAACCCTTTTATTCATTCTACGATCAAGCGGTCTTTGAGACCACTCGGAGTATTTATGCAATAATTTTTGGTCACAGTAGTTAGAGGTTAACTGTTATTTGCGATCTCGCAGACCGCTGTTTTCTTTTTTTTCATGATTTAACTTAGTTTTCAGTTTAACTATAAATACTAGGGAAGTTTACTAAAGCTTTTGCATAACTCATTCCTTTTATTGGAAAATGGGGCAAAAACCCACAGTAATGGGGCAAAAATACGCACTGCGTATCTTTGCCCCACCACTGCGTACTTTTACCCCAACCGATGGGGCAAAGATACGCAGAGCAATGTTTTTTAAAAATTGCAATTACTCGCAGAATTATAATTTGACAGAATGTTGGTTGATGGTTTCACTTGCCTAAGGTTCCAATCTAACAATTTAATCACTTGTTACATAAGTTTAGACCAATGTGTGCGTTAAAAATGGAAATGTATGGAAAGTGCGTATCTTTACCTCCACCTACTCTATACTTTAAGATATAAAATGACAAAAAATGTCAATTTTTTTTTCACTTTTTCACATTAAGAGTTCTAACCGGAAACATACGTCTAAGATGTTTGCGTCTACATATCTACCCTTAATATTCTCTCTCCCTGACATTCCAAACTTATTTTTATGCTGTTATATTAAAAAATTGGTCCTGTTAATGCATAACTATTAAAGATTAATATTAATGTTAAATATCTGGTAAATTATTAAGTGTTCTGATTGTGCACGGGATTTTCACGTTTCCGGTTAAGGGTTAAGTCCCTTTAAACTAAATTCAAAATGTACAATTCGAGGAAGATTAGCTACTATTAGAATAATTGAAAGCTAAATTTGTAGTTATTTACAGCAGTATTCCTAAAATGGAATTTATAACATTCAGCACAAATTCGGTAGGGAAAAATTAAGCCGTATTTCATTTATATACAATATTTTCTGTTACCGTACATTAACAATGTCAATTTCTAATACCGATGTATGGATTTTAGAAATACCTGGCGTAAAAAAAAAAAAAACTATTTTGAAACAAAAGAATTATCCAAGTTTTTTTCAAAGCCTATTCTTTAAGTCTGGAACACAGCGTAATTTGAGCTTAAAGAAACAGGGCTGATGTTTCAAAAAGATACGATGGTTTAAATCATTGAAATGAGAATCACGTCACACACACACATCAGCATCGCTTCAATGAAAGAAGATTGGCTAACATTTTGCTTGTCTCGTGTCAAAACATTGTTGAAACGAAAACGTGACGGTAATGGCAAAAGCGTTGTCACGTGTTTATGAACCCAAGTAGATTATGTTTACATAGAGTCAGTGTAAACGAAAAATATAAAAAAAATTTAAAAATGGGAAATTTGAAATACCATTTATATGTTTATATTATTGCTAAAATTGACTCAACTAAACATTTTCGGCAGTCAAATGGCATGTTTCATGGCAAGGCAGTGGACTATCTCCGGGCCGGGAAAGATTATAGCAATTACTCTGTAGAAAGTTGCATATTTCATAAAATTCAAGCATTGATTCAATAGCAAAGAGTAGAAAAAAATAGCGTCTGCAGTTAAGACCTGCAGTCGTAGCTTTAGGTGAAGTAGGCCCTTTGACGCCGGACGTTTCTTCAGCTGAAGAGCTACAAGTTCTGAAAATAAATGTCCTCTGAAACAAAACCCCAACCAAAATTGAAAAGTACAAACGTACCCGATAAGACATTGACCCTGGATATCCAATGAAAAAATTTAAAATACTGAAATTTGAACTCTCCCATTGGTTTAACATAAGCTTGGGAGAGTCTTCACGCTGCACCGTTAAAAATCTGCAGCAAACTATCCAGCCATTCGATCGTTTTTAGGGCTATATTAAATTATTCACTATAATATGGTCAGAAGAGTTAATTACGGTTATGCAGTCTCAAATAATAGGGTCGAACAACTGGACAGTTCGGTGTAACTTTTAAACATCGTACTATTAAAGGCGATTAATTATACCACTGCTGATATTTTTTTTTAGTAGATTGAATTTTTTTTTTTAATTGTTCGGTTTCTTTGGCAACATTTACACAAATTTATACGACATAAGTTCTAAATTTGTTATTCTAAAAATTGCGTAAAAACTCGAGGGGTGGGAGAGGTGGACGATACTTTATAAAGTATAACGAAAAAAGGTATAACGCACTCGCAGGGCGGCCATTTAAGAGCCAGGTTCCGGTAATTCGTACAAGCTCATTCCTCGTCCCTGCGACACTAACTACAGATACCATTTAATATATGAACTTATATACATGATATACATACATATTATATACATGAACTTATTTAAGGCTGATGATTCACTATTTAGAATATCCAAAATTCTACTCCTATAGCTGAAACAGACTATATTAATGCCTATATTGAATCATGTTAAGAATTTTTTTCCCAGTTAAGGAAAATAAAAGATCTTGTAACGCGAAAAAAGCTCCCTTCCCCCTCTCGTATCTTTCCTGCTTCGAGATCTTCGGAAAAAGGTTGTAGGTATTGTATAGTTGAGCAAGTTGCCCATACATAATTAACTACATAAAATTATTAATTTTATTAATAAAATTTAATTATACACAACATAATGTGTAGCTTGGGGGGGGGGGGGGGTGTAGGTTGGTTAAGACCGACTTTTAATCTACGGGCCCGTGCTAGTTTATCTGCAATTAAGAGTGAGATGTATTCAGAGTTTAAAATCTGTAGCAATTATCAAAATGAAAAATCAGCCTCAGGTGCATTCAGGCCTGCCTTGCACTATCCTCATCCAAATTTTCAGACCTACGTGCGGTAGATTTTTTTCCCCTAACCACCGCGGAAACGCACAAACTTATGGATTACAACCGTACAAACTTTGCTGTCTACTAGAAACTGCAAGTACTTTCTACATTAATTTTTCAATACGCGACTATTGGCTTTTTTGAGATTATGCAACTCAAAAGGGAAATTTGATTTTCTAAATTCTAGTAAAGGGGGGGGGGGGGCTATGACATGCATTCGTATATAACAGTTCAAAGCTATTGTAACAATCCCACAGGAGGTACATCAAACGTTTTATGGAATTATGAAAAGCATAGCCTAGAGTATATCAAAAGGTACATGCATGAACCCTCATGGGGACGGTGGACGTTAAATTTCTTATTTTCGTCATAGATATTAAATTTTGTAGAAATATACATTTGACCATAAGTATAAAGAACACCTTAACCTTTAACTGATGTTACCGGTCTCTCAGACCGCAGCTTTTTTCAATTCCTATAGTTTAACTTGCAATTTTCAGTTTAACTACAAAACACTACCGAAATTTTGTTCCGTTTGGAACTTTAGTACTATCACCAGGTACTTTTGAATAGGTGAATTTTAACAGTCCTGTACAAAAAGTTTAGTACATAAACACCACCCTATGAGTTGTCTTTTATTCATCTATTAATGGAGCGGTCTCGCAGACCACTTCACACTAGTTATGTGACAATTTCTGCGACATCAGTTAAAGGTTAAAAGAAATTTCCAACCTTACTATAATTTTAAGATTTAAAAAAAAATTAAGTGAAATTTTAAAATGCTCCGCGTCATAATATGAGATGTCCTTGCTTTTTGCATTTTAACCACTTAAAATTATCACAAACAAATCTAAGCATCGATTTTTTTAATCTCTTGCATAGTTATTTTTTTAGAATTTCTCTTAATTTCGATATCGATTTTCATCACAATTTTTCATTTTAATACGTTAAAAATCTATTTTAATGAAATCCAAGTTCAAAATGCATGCTTAGTTCCTTTGTAAACAATATCAGTGTTCTTTATTAATTTCATGAATTTTGATCAAACATTACGACGTCTAGAGTCAAAAATCTAAAAACGTTGAAAAATCTGTTTTGAGAAAAGCAGATTTAAAGTAGAGTAGGTGGGGGTAAAGATACGCACTTTCCATACATTGATTTTTAAAGCACACATTGGTCTAAACTTATGTAATGAGTGATTAAAATGTTACATTAGAACCTTAGGCAAGTGCCATCATCAACAGACATTGTCAAATTATAATTCTGCGAGAAACTGCAATTTGTAAAAAATATTGCTCTGCGTATCTTTGCCCCATCGGTTGTGGTAAAAGTACGCAGTGGTGGGGCAAAGATACGCACTACGTATTTTTGTCCAATTACTGTGGGGTTTTGCCCCATTTTCAATAAAACGAATGAGTTATGCAAAAGCATTAGTAAATTTCACTAGTATATTTAAACTGAAAATTGAAAGTTAAACCATGAAAGAAAAACCGCGGTCTGTGATATCGCAAATAGCAGTTGACCTCCAATACTGGGACAAAACTTGTTGCATACATACTGCGAGTGGTCAAAGACCCCTTGATCGTAGAATGAATAAAAAGGCTGACTGGCTCATAAGATACTGTTTTCGCGCTTAACTTTATGTAAAAGGCCTGTTATAATAAAAGTGATCCTCATTTAGAAGTCTTAGCGATAACAACTAAGTTTCCAAACGAATCAACTAACAAATAGTTAAATTGAAAATTATAAGTTAAGCTATGAAAGCTGAATATAGCAACGGTCTGCGAGACGTTACCAGGAGTTAAGGGCCAAGACTTAAACGTTTTATGAAACAAGAATATTAATTTTTACAAGTAGGTAGATACGTTCTATATTTAAAAACTTAACTAGAAAAGGAAAAAGATAATTAGCTTATGTTAGTTAAATAGCTATTATATTTTATACAATAAAAACTTTCCACAACGTAATTGTAGAAAGCTTTGCATCTAGCTAAAACGATAGGACAAAGCCCCGAATCTTAAGATAGTGCGTATCTTTGCCCCAAGACGGATGCGCACTTTTACCCCATCCTGCAGTATTTTACTTAACCGGCTACTGGCAAGTTTAAACAAATGCGATCGAGGTAAACTATATGGCATTTAGAAGCTTCCGTTCTCCACTGAATTTTTGGATTTGTAAAAATTCGAAGTATTGTCAGCTAAACAATAAAGTGAAAATTAAAAATTAGATCAAAATGCGAAAATTTAAACTTACTTTTTCACAAGGTTTGAACACACAACTACTACACTTGAGACCAAACTACCACCTAGCGGTCATAATTGTAGAAATGTTTCTTCATATTAAATCAGCCAGAGCGTATCTTTGCCCCATGCGCATCTTTACCCCAACCTACTCTATTAAAAGGCCGAAAAATAAGCTATTTTACAAAATTCAAACGCCTGTAACTTTACGAAAAATAATCGCATCTACCTGCGGTATTTGGCAAATGGCTCAGGACAAACTGAAGAATAATTATATGCACAAAACTAATTTTCTATTTTTGGGACGATTTTTGCTCAACTAAAAAGGTCCACGGTCCCCTTTATGCTTTAATATGCATGCAAAAATCACTTTCATAAGCTACGCAGAGTTTTCAGGTTTAGAAAGATTTCCACGATTATGCAGTAGCAGGGCAGACCTCTAAAAAATGGGCCAATTTTGGCGGTTTGTGTTGCTACATTCTTTCCAAAAGGCCACGTGAATATCCGTCTGAAATGTATCTAAAAGCAACACAAGATTTCATCGTGAGAAAGTAAATTTCAGTAGACGAAACGATTTTTGAAAATAGTGTTCCAAACTGCTAACGGAAACTTAAGATGCGACAAAAAACCGGACAATTTTTACCACAACAGGTTCTTTCAACCTCTAACCGTTGCCTATTCAGGACCAGCATCTCACTAATTTTATCCGTTTCGCACCACCTTTTTTTTATATTTAGCACCACTTTCATTTGTACTTTGACAAAATGTGCAAGAGCAGTAGAGTAGGGAGTAAAGATAAGCACGGGGCAAAGATGCGCACTGGCTGATTTAATATGAAGAAACATTTCTACAATCATGACCGCTAAGTGGCAGTTTGGTTTAAGTGTAGTAGATGAGTGTTCAAACCTTGAAGAAAGCACTCCATGCCAAGAAAAGGAGTTAAGTTTCAATTTTTGAATTTTGATACAAATTAAAATTCCACTTTTTTAGCTGACAATATATCGGGAATCTTTATAAATTCAAAAAGCCAGTAGAGAACAGAAGGTCTTTAGCTTCTAAATGTAGTGTAGTTTAAATCGATCGCGTTTAAACTTGTAGGTAGCAGGTAAAGCAAAATACTGCAGAATGAGGTAAAAATACTCGTCCGTCTCCGGGCAAAGATATTCACAAATTAAAATTGCGGGGTTTTGCCCTATCATTTTAGCTTAATGCAAACCTTTCCACAATTACGTTTTGCAAAGTTTTATTTTTTATAAGTTATTGTATAAAACATAGCTACTTAATACAGGGTTCGCAAAGCTGGGCCCAGTTCGAAAAAACCCGGTGGGTTTTTTCAGAATGGGCCCACTTGAAAAAACCCGCTGAAAAACCCATAATGTGGGTTTTTTCAATTTTCAGAAATATTTAAAATTTTAACTATATACATTTAATGAATTTAAGTCATTTCAGTTAATTTTGAAAAAAAAAAAAATGTATAAAAGCCATTAGATAAACACCCGAGGTAAAATAAAAATGTATTTTAGCACATTGAAATACTTTACTAACATAGAACATAGTAGGCAACATACATAGTACATAATTATAAAGTCATATCATCTTTATATAAAAAATTCAAATGAATTATATTCATGAAAATAAAATATATGTATTTTTACTTTCTTCTATCTTTACAAGAAGAAAGTATTTAATTTGTGAAAAATTTCGATTTCCAGTTTACGACGGACTTATACATATTTTTTAATTAATTTTTCAACTACTTTTCAGCAGTGAAATTACGCTTGAAATTATTGAATATTAAAGACGTGAATAATCACTTTGCTAACAAGTCGTAAACCAACTTCGTGAAAAATGTCCAAGCCGAGAATCGAACCCGGGCCCCTGGAATAGATCTCCAGTGCTCTACCACTAAGCCACAAGGATGATGCCCAGCTTGGCATCTCTCACTTACATAAGTCGGTAAGGCTGCAACCGCAGCACAAGATGGAAAAGTCTCCATGAGCACACAATCTAGTGGCGAAACATGAGACGCAAATGAATCCAGCATCGGTGAATCAGCTTAGTGGTAGAGCACTGGAGATCTATTCCAGGAGCCCGGGTTCGATTCCCGGCTTGGACATTTTTTACGAAGTTGGTTTAGGACATACATTTTAAAAATCTCCTGAAGACGATTTGATGTTTTTTAGAAAACATCTGTCTGTATGTGACAAAAATTTTGTGGGTGCGCTATCTCAAGAACTAATGCATAGAATTTCACAAAACTTTAGATTCAGTTAGACCTTGATGTAAACTGATGCTGATTAGTTTTTGGTGTATATTGCCCAAAAGGTGGTGCTGCTGTGCTGCATTTATCTCAATTTTTGCAATAGCTTTATTTCAAGAACTAATGCACAGATTTTCATCAAACTTCAGATTCAGTTACAAGGTAAGTTGTTGCTTATCAAGTTTTGGTGTATATCGCCCAACAGGTAGCACTGTTTTGCTGCATTTTTTTCATGATTTCAGCAATAACTCTTTTCTTAAGAACTAATGTCCGGAATTGAATAAAAATTTAGATTCAGTTAGACCTTGATATAAACTGGTGCTAATTAGTTTTTGGTGAATATAACCCAACAGTGGCTCTGTTGTGCTGTATTTTGTATGATTTCCGCAATATCGCAAGAATTAATGCATGGATTTTCATCAAACTTCAGATTCAGTTAGACGTTGATGTAAGCTGTTACCAATTAGGTTTAGGTGTAAATTGCACCTAATAGCAGGTAGTGTGGGTATGCTGAATTTTTTACGATTTTTGCAAAATCTATATATCAAAAACTAATGCGCATAATTAAATCAAACTTAATATTCTGTTTCATTTTCATGCAAATAGATCCTTATTAGACTTGGTATGTAAACTGAACAACAGGTGTTGATTTTATACTGTTTGGGTTGAAAATTTTGGTTGTGGACATCTAAGAGGGTGGGTTCCAAAATTCAATGATTTGTTTGAAACAATGTGATACTTACATCTCCTTGTTAAATGCATCCAATTCAACGAACCTATATTTTACAATCCTTGTGATGGGCATAGATGTGGCGCTGTGATAACGAATTTTGAATTATTAACATGTATGAGATAGAGGAAAGTTTTGGGATTGGAACATCCAACTAGTTTATCCCTTTTTTTTTTCTTCCTACTTATATATTTTAAATATTACTATTCTATTCATTATTTGATTTTAAAGCAAATTAACAATTTTATATCTTCTATTATATTTAAAACTAATTTGTGAGAAACACTGACACTTAATTGATTTAAATTCATATAATTTATACAATTTATAACTTGTAAAATAGCATTACAATTATATTGCATTTAAGGGAACAATGTATTGTTTTATGTATAGTATATATAATATATAAATAATGCAGTATACAAGAACGTAATATCGCATATATTGTACTTTTGAAAAAACCCAATTTTCCCCGGGGAAAATTGGGAAACCCATGTGGGTTGGGTTTTTTCAAAAAAACCCGGGTTTTTGCGAACCCTGACTTAATATAAGCTAGTTACGGTTTTTAAAATATAGAACGTAGGTATCTACCTACCTACCTAAATCAAGTTTCTTTTTCCATAAACCTTTAAATTTTAACCCCTGTTAACGGTTTGACAGACCTCAGTTTCAGTTTTCACAGTTTAACTTTAAAATTCCATTTAACTATTGATAGTTAATTTTGATTCGTTTGGAAACTTAGTATCGCTAAAGGCTTCTAAAATGAGAATTTTTATTATAAGCCTTTACATAAAGTTTAACGCAGAAACAATCTTATGAGCCAGTCAACCCTTTTATTCATTCTAGGATCAAGCTGTCTCCGAGACCGCTTCAGTATTTATGGAACAATGTCACAGCAATTAAGGGTTAACTTCTGCTTGCGGTCATACAGACCGCCGATTCGATTTTTTTCGCGGTTTAACTTTTAATTTTCAGTTTAACTATAGATACTGGTGGAATTTACTGAAGATTCTAATTTAACTAGACATTAATTTCTTCAGGTGTCTAGCGCTAACGCTAGAGACTTAATAGATAAGCGAATTATAGTCCTACACATATAGTACAGAAACATAAGACAGTTGACCCTTTTATTCATTCTACGATCAAGCGGTCTCCGAGACTGCTCCCAGTATTTATGCAACAATGTCACAGCAGTTAGAGTTAACTACTATTTGCGATCAGAGACCGCTTCCCCCTCCCCATAGTTTAACTTATAATTTTCAGTTCAAATATAAATACCAGTGAAATTTACAAATGCTTTTACTTATTCGTTTTAGTGGAAATAAGGCAGAAACCCGCAGTAATGGAGCAAAAAATACGCAATGCGTATCTTTGCCCCACCACTGCGTTCTTTTACCCCAACGAATGGGGCAAAGATACGCAGAGCAATGTTTTTAAAAATAGGAATTTCTCATGGAATTCTTTGACAGAATGTCGGTTGATGGCACTTGCCCATGGTTCTGATCTAACATTTTAATCACTCGTTACATAACTTTACATAGATTTTTATTGTCTCATTGGTCTTAAGTGCGTGTCTTTACCCCACCTACTCTATTTTATAAAATTTATTTTTTTAAATATAGTGGTGCGAATAGAATAGCCTGTATAGCAACCCTGCGAATATTCACTGGATAAGTTTTAATCTAACGGTGAATCTAAAAAGCTAGCGTCCGATAAGGGTTAAGTGTCGAACTTTTCAAATAAGAGTTCAAAATTTATATAAATGCTCCGTAAGAAACTGCCTTAATGTGACGAGATAACCGTTTAGTAGACAAATATTGCCTTAGAATTTATCTTTTAAGGAATTATCCTTAAAATTTAACCTTTAACTGATGTCACAGAAAAAGGCACATAATTAGTGTGAAGCGGTCTGCGAGACCGCTCCATCGAAAGATGAAAAAAAGCCGCGATTAACTCATAGGATGGTGTTTTTGTACTAAACTTTTTGTACAGCAGTGTTAATTAAAATTCACCTATTCAAATGTCTCTGGTGATAGTACTAAAGTTCCAAACGAAACAAAATTTCAGTAGTGATGGTAGATAAATTTGGAAGTTAAACTATGAAAATTGAAAAAAGCACCGGTCTGCGAGACCAGTAACATCAGTTAAAGGTTAATCACAAGTAGAAATATGAAAATTAAAGATTTCCCAGAAATTCAAATTCATCTGAATTATCCAAGTGCATTCACCTTTATAAAAATCCTAAAGCACCTCTTGTCCCGAGGCAACTGTGTGAATCTCTCACTTAACATGTTAAACGTCCCTAAATTATAGGTTAGACCTTAAAACTTATACGGTCATAAAAATAAAAATTTATATTAGAGTAGTCTTAAAAATTTTAATACTTTTGATAGCATTTAGATATATCCGGGTGGGAATTCATCCACTTAATTGCGGCGATATAGTTAAAATATAGGGTAGGTGGGGGTAAAGATACGTACTTTCCATAAATTGAACTTCAGCGAACACAGTGGTCTTAAACATAAACATACGTGACGACCGATTAAAATGTTACGTTAAAACCTTAAGCACGTGCCACAATTAATCGACATTCTGTCAAATAATTTCATGAGAAATTGAAATTTTTAAAAGCATTACTCTACGTATCTTTGCCCCATTGGTTGGGGTAAAGATAGTGTATTTTTGCCCATTACTGCGAGTTTTTGCCCGATTCCCAATAAAACGAATGAATTACGTAAAAGCATTAGTAAATTTCACTAGTATCTATAGTTTTAAGTAAGAATTAGAAGTTAAACCGTGAAAAAAAAAAAAACATCGGTCTGCGAAACCGCAATTAGCAGTTACCCCTTACTGTGATAAAAATAGTTGCATAAATACGTGGAACGATTTCAGAGACCGCTTGATCGCAGAATTAAAGGGTCGACAGACTTAAGATAATGTTTCAGTACTAAACCATATGTACAGGCCTATTGTAATTAAAATTCCCTTATTCTACTTTCAGAAGTGTCTAGCGATACTACTAAGCCTCCAAACGAATCAAAATTAAAAACTAACATCAATAGTTAAATTGAAAATTACAAGTTAAACTGAAACAATGTAGCAGCGGCCTGCGACACCGTTAACAGGGGTTAAGGGTAAAGGCAAAAACGTTTCGGTAAAGAATTGATCTTTAAAAGTAGGTAGATACCTACGTTCTATATTTAGAAAAACTAGAAAAAAAAGTTAACTACCTTATGTTAACCAAGTACCTATTTTATAAAATGCTAACTTAGAAAAAAATAAAGCTTTCCTCAACGTAATTGTGGAAAGCTCTGCATCTAGCTATAACGATGGGGCAAAGCACCGCATCTTAAACGTGTGCGTATCTTTGCCCAACAACTGATGAATGTTTTTACTCCATTCTGCAGTATTTTGCTTAACCGGCTACCTGCATGTTTAAATGCGATCGAGGTAAACACGGCATTTAGAATAGAAGCTAAAGAGTTTATCCGTTCCCCCACTGAATTTTTGGATTTATAACAATTCGATAAATTGTCAGCTAAACAAAGTAAAATTTTAAATATATTACATCAAAATTCGAAAAATTAAACTTTGATCATTTTCTTGGCATGGAACACTTACTTTCTTCACAAAGTTTAAACACGCAACTATACTACACTTGAGACCAAACCGCCACCTAGCGGTCATGATTGTAGAAATTTTGCTTCATATTAACCTTTTCAAGGGCGGTGGTCACACGGCGTGACCACCTAATTATAATTCGAAAACTGGCAGATGGGACCAAGAATATAAATAAAATTTTGCTTTTATAAGGATATTGTAAAAGAGCAGGTTTTTAATTTCTACGAAATTAGTTTGAAAATTCTGTAGAGTCGAATTTTTAATCATTTTACGGACGTAATATATTTTCTTTCTGAAAGGGGTAAATCAGCCAGTGCGTACCCCTTTGCACCCAACCTACCCTGCTATAGTATGTGTTTGTTTATCTTACAATATTAAAACAGTTGACCCTGTATTGCAGATTTAAGTACATGTCCGGGCACTTTAATCCAGCACCAGAAATTAGCCCCCCCCCCCCCCCATACGAGTGACATGTTTAGAGCAAAAACTTTGGTTTTACTCCTTTCACTGTACCAATTTATTACAAGCGAAATTTGCATAGCAATTTGTTTAAAATTGTAAAATAAGAGATGCACGTTATTCTTTCTTTTTTTTTTTAATTAGTTTCCTTTCGTGGGCAACACTAAAACATTTCTTTTATGCAATAAAAAATTTAGTTGCCTTCAATTGAAGTAAAAAATTTTACCAATTTCAGGATTAATAAAAAAAATTAGTCATTGAGAGTTTCAACAATCAATACCATAACGCATTCTTTAAAATTGTAACAATTCAGACATTTAGCTTTACTGCTAAAAGTATTCCTGAAAAATTAGTCATTTCTAGTCTTTAGTAATTAATCACATTCAACTTAATGGTAGTAAGGTCATAATACAAATGATATAAAGACTAACTTTTTAACATCCAGGTTAAAAACATTGAACTCCAAGATTTTTCGGCAAAAACCAGATTCACCTATGAAACCAATTTGTAAATACGGAAGTAACTTTCACCTATACACAGCCTAATGCCTAGAGATACCTTCTGACCGCTTTCCTCGAAAACTAGGGCAAAAGCATTAAAGGAACTAGCCTCCCATTTGAATAAATTACAATGGGGACCTAAGAAAATGAGTTCTTTCGAGAATGTCTATGCCAATTAAATGGGCAATATAATTGCCTTCCAAAACATACATATGTCAATTTATTCAATTAAGACAAAACTGCAACTAACACTGACGTTGAGTTTTTAAATAACAAGCGGGGCAATCAATAGGGATACCAATAATATTTAATAACTTTTATATAGATTCTTTAAAATAGAAATGCTTATTAAACAGGCAAATTTTTACGTTAAGGGGGTCCGGGACACATTTTCAAAAAATTTTATTTATCGAGTTATTAAAAATATTTAACGAAAAAATTACAAAAGTCGTGAAACAAAAAAAAAAAAATATTTCAAAAGTAAATATTTTTTTCAAATATGCTGGCTCAAAAGTAAAGTAAAATAATTGAAAAAGATATGTTCAGAGTTTCAACCCTGTATCTTTAACGGTTCTCGAGTAGAATTTAAATATGAGAAATGGTGAAAAAACCTATCATGAAAAAAAACGCAATTTCACAAGATCTCGTTTTTTTGACAACCATAGCTTGAAATGCAGATTTTGGAAACAAACCAAAACGAAAAATTAATATTTCCTGTTCTAATTAAGATAGAAACATGATTTACACATCATTTTAAACAGAAAACGACAAATTTTTAATCCAATAAAAAAAAAATTTAAAATTTGAAGATTGTGTCCCGGACCCCCTTAAGTAAATACTGAAATGGATTGATCTGAACAGAGTCGGATAACACACGAACACCGTTCGCAGAAAATGTTCAAAGTTTGAAGGGGTTTTTTTTACAAATTTCTTTATTAAAAAAATTATCAAGACTGGGCAGAGAATCTGTGCGACGCACATCACCAGACTCTTGAGAAGACTATTTTTCAACTGGAGAAAAAAAAAAGTTTGCCCAAAAATTATTTGCCATGTACCATGGTACAGTATTTTTTCGAAGAAGCTCCGCGGCACATACGAGTTTAAAACTTAAAAATATGGTAAGTGCAGCGCTTATGCCGGAACGGCGGGTACAATGCTTTTTTTCCCTGCCAGGGACGGTAGCAGAAACAGTACAGCACTGAGAAGGGTGCTGGAGACTATTTTAACAGATTAAAAATAGTGTTAAAAATAAATGTTAAATGTTGATCGCTTTTAAGTAAAGTTTATTTGGTTGGAAATTTTAGAGAATATGTTTACATTCGAAAGGGGAATGTTTTAGTATCTTAGTAAATATTATCCTCTTTTCAATAATTCAGAAAACTGGAGGGGGAGTTGGGGGTGGTTGAGTGCAGGTAACGTAATGCGAGAGATTGGAAAGAGGGCACTTCGCACCCTTGCTACAAGAGTGGCATAACTCAAAAAACTCCGTTTATCATAAAATGCGAAAAACTTTCCGGGCTGTGTAGGTAAACTTTAGTTTATCTAGTGATGTCACTCAGAAGAACTGTGCATATAATATTATAGATTGCCATTCTTTCAGATTTCTAATTTTCAACTAAAAATATTTTTTGAGTTGTGCCTCTTGTCGCCCGACATAGACTAATGAATATGTCATCAATTTGAGTTGTGCACTTTTGTGTTTTGTTTTCTGGACGTGCGACACTTTTGGTGCCTTGACAGAAAATTTGATTTTGAGTTAAGACGTTTCATTAACAAGGATTTATCTATTTTTGTTATCTGTAGGTAGTACTTCATTTTGGGTGAATGAATGAAGCTGGAAACATGATTGAATAATATTTTAATTTCACTTAGGTAACTTCAAGAAAATGCATTCCTTTGCTATTTTTCAGTTATAAACAGTAAAAAAAGCTCAAATATAGAAACATTAAGATTAATTACTAACATTTAGTATAAAATACTTTGTTATGCTACGGATGCCGAAGCACAGAACCGTGTATGCATAGGCAGCAATCAAATGCTTATTTTTTGTTGCCCACACCAATTGTCCGAATAAAATATCGCATCAACGTCAGTGTTTAGGGCTCTTCCAATCAAGGATTTAAGATATTGAATAGCACTACTTCCGTTAAATAATTTCCCTAATTTTATCCAAAGCACCACTACTACTTCCAGCTACATTCGTATTACTAAAGTCATATTTTGGAAGGATAAAGAAATGTAGTCGTTGGTTTTACCTGTTTTGAACATTAAAAGTATGAAATAATTCATTTTTTTTAAATTCCTTTCTTCGATTAGATCTACTCGATGACAAAAACACTAAGCGCGGGCGGCCTGATTTACGTACGTAAACAGACCAATAGGCTCTTCCATTTGAAACGAAGGGGTGTATTTGAATGAATGGGACGCCAATTAATAAAAATATTCCTTGACAACGACTGCGGGATTGCAGACCGAAGTAGTTGGAAATTTAAATGAAATGAATAGGTGGGGGTAAAGATACGCACTTTCCATAAATTTTGATTTTTAAAGAACGTATTGGTCTAAACTTATGTAACGAGTTATTAAAATGTTAGATTAGAACCTTAGGCATGTGCCACCCTCAACCGACATTAATAAGTCAAATTATAATTCCGTGAGAAATTGCAATTTTTAAAAACATTGCTCTGCGTATCTTTGCACCATTGGTTGGGGTAAAAGTACGCAGTGATGGGGCAAAGATACGCAGTTTGTATTTTTGCCCCATTACTGCGGTTTTTTGCCCCATTTCCACTAAAACAATTGAGTTATATAAAAGCATTACTAAATTTCACTATTATTTATAGTTAAACTGAAAATTGTAAGTTAAACCACGAAAAAGAAAAAAAACAGGGGGTCTGTGAGATCGCAAATAGCAGTTAACTTTTAACTGTAGTTACAAAAATTGTTACATTAATACTGTGAGCGGTCTCAGAGACTCCTTGATCGTAGAATAAATAAAAGGGTCAACTGTCTCATAAGATACTGTTTCTGTACTACATGTACTATAATTAAAATTCATCTATTCAGAAGTTCTAGCGTTAGTGCTAGACACCTGAAGAAATTAATCTGTATAGTTAAACTAGAATCGATAGTAAATTCCACTAGTATCTATAGTGGATATAAAAACTAAAAGTTAAACCACGAAAAAAAAAAAAAGGCGGTTTGTATAACCGCAAACAAATTTTACTGTAAATACTGTGAGCGGTCTACCAAACCGCTTGATAGTAAGAGTAAATAAAGGGGTTGACTGACTCGTCAGATACAGTTTCTGCGCTAAACCTTATGTAAAGGCCTATTATAATAAAAATTCCCTTATTCAAAAGTCTTTAGCGATACTACTAGGTTTCTAAACGAATCAAAATTAAACTAACATCAATAGTTAAGCTGAAAATTACAAGTTAAATTGTGAAAACTGAATATAACAGCGGTCTGTGAGACTTAACAGGAGTTTAGGGTTAAGACGTAAAACAAGCGTTTCATGAAATAATATTGATTTTTAAAAAGGCAGGTAGGTACCTATGTTCTGTATTTAAAATATTAACTAGAAAAAGGAAAAGATAGTTAACTACTTGTTAGTTAAGTAGCCACTATATTTTATACAATGATAACTTAGAAAAATAAAGCTTTCCACAACGTAATTGAAAATCTTTGCATCTAACTAAAACGATGGGGCAAAGCCCTACATCTTCAACTTGTGCGTATCTTCGCCCCAAGACGGGTGCGTACTTTTACCCTATTCTGCAGGATTTTGCTTAACTGGCTACCTACAACTTTTAAAAAATGCGATCGAGATTAACTTGACGGCATTTAGAAGCCTAAGAGTTTCCGTTCTCCACTGAATTTTTGGATTTGCAAAACTTAGAGGTATTGACAGCTAAATAAAATGAAATAAAAAAATATTAGATCAAAATTCGAAAATTTAAACTTACTTCCTTTTCTTAGCACGGAGTGCTACTTTTCACAAGGTTTGAACACACTACTACACTTGAAAACAAACTGCGACCCAGTGGTCATGATTGTAGAAATGCTGCTTCATATTAAATATCAGTGCGTATCTTTACCCCCACCTACTCTATATTTTAAACTTGTAACATATGCATTAATATTATCCGTCACCTTTTAAGTTAACCGAGACCTTATTAAAGTTCATATTGCGTAGCTAGAGTAACCTTTAACTGATATCACAGAAATTGTCCCATAACTAGTGTGAAGCTGTCTGAGGCCGCTAAATCGAAAGATTAATAAAAGCCGCGATTACTCAGAATGTTTTTGTACTAAACTTTTTGTACATGACTTAAATACTAACACCAGAAACTTTTGAATAGGTGAATTTTAATCTAGTTCCAAAAGAAACAAAATTTTAGCTGTGTTTGTAGATAAACTGAAATTTGAACTATGAAAATTGAAAAAAAGCACCGGTCTGTGCGAGACCGGTAACATCAGTTAAGGTTAAAAATAGCAACCCGAATTTTTTTTCTGTGTTACTTTTCCTCGTTTGCAACATCAAGAGATATTTAGAGTTCCAACCGACAATTGTACCTAACTTGATCACCAAAAATGTCACAATTCAAAATAGGAAGCAGAAAATATTTAAACATGAATCATCTAGACTGCCACAATTTGAAATCATTTCAAAGAATATCATTTGAGTCATTAAAAACGTCAACTCAAAATAACGCACTTTTGAACTCACGTTTACGTATAAAGGTTAGATCACAACTAAAGATTTGGCTATTTTCTAGAAGGGTCAGTAGTCATCTGACAAACAAAAAACCGACAATTTCTGCCTGGTGGGTGGCTAAATTTTCAGTGCACCGTCTGGCACTTTAGGTGGTTGATAGAGGTGCAAAAACCAAGCCGAATGGCAGCCATAACTCATAAGCCAAATTTTGAGTTGTGACACTTCTGTAGCATGGGTGCGGTTTGTCCTTTAGTTCGGCAGACTTTATAAAATTTCTACATGCGTTGCAGACAGCAGAAAAATTCTGCTTAATAATGCTTGTAAATTAATATTTTTCTTTTAGTGATGTTGCTTAGTGGCACTCCTCATAACTTTTCATTTTTGTTGTTAGCAGCGATATAGTACTCGGGTGGGGCGCACCTTTTTTTGAAGAAAATTTAAGAAATTATTAGAGTTCAGACAGTTTTACATTTTATCAAAGTCTGCTGCTGAAGCGAAACTAGCATTCCTTCTCTTCTGGCGTGTTGATGTAAATCCAGATTTGGGTACCAAGAGTTCACCACTAATCTTGGGGATTTATGATCTACGATTGCAAAGTTTTAAGATCAACATTTTTTAAAATAGTTCTATTACGCCACTTATATCAGTCGTTTTATTTTAGTAGTTCGGCATTTGGTAGGCATTTTTCAACTATAAATACATAGTACCCTGGTTAGTTTAATACTAAAACATGCATTCTTCGCACTCACATTTGAATAAGGTGTGCATAAAAATTGCATCGCCTTTGCAGTGTTAATCTCCCAGGCCCGTCGAGAAGGGGCGGGGGGGGGGAAGAGCACAAATTTCCGGTCCTGGCTCTCAACACTTTCAGGGGCAAGGTACTTTTATTCGTAAAAATGTTTAAATAATTGAATGACTCCAGCTTTTACAAGAAAATTTATTCGCAAACAAGTATATTTGCGCGTACTTAATAAAAGTAACGTTTTCATTAAAAAAAAATTCGGGTGCCAATGTGGCAAACAGGGATTAGTATTATGAGATGCTACAATGGCATCACCGCCCTTCAAGTCGTTAAAACCTTTGGTCCCGTCTTCTAAAAAGAATAAAAGCACAGTTCGCTGGTACCTTTCTTACGTAAAATTCTCATGTAAAAATAACTAACGAGATATTAAAAATATCAGAATTAGAGACTCAAACTGTGCATGCGTGTTTATATTACACAGTCCAAAGCAAAAGTAATTAAATTTTCCATCTAATAAACCATCAACAGAAATCCAAATGCAGATATAGTAGGAGAGCTGTTGAACATTTTTGAGTAGGTATTTGAGGCACCCTGAAAATTTGTGCAACACTTCTTTTGTAATGCCTGAATACAAAATCTGATGTCTGGCTGAAGGATCGTGGCCCAAAAACTGTGCCAGACACGTGTCAAGTGCCATTTGGCACGTGTCTGGCACAGTTTTTGGGCCGACTAAAGTGCGTCGTTTTCAAAATATTTTTTTCTAAGTATAAATATTATTCTGTCTCAATCTCAGCGTGCCTCAAATACCTTTTTTGGGGGGTAGTCAAAAAATGGCACTTGACACGTGTCTGGCACAGTTTTTGGGCCACGATCCTTCAGCCAGAAATTCGATTTTGTATTCAGCCATTACAAAAGTGTTGCACAAATTTTCAGGGTGCCTCAAATACATTCCCTAAAATGTTTAACAGCTCTTTGACTAATAGACTAAAGCAGGCGAAATGCTTGGGAGCCGCAATTTCGCGTGATCTGTATACATATCCGCAAGGCTTTTTACCACTTTAGTTTTAAAACAATGCAGTAATTTTTAAATTTCGACACTTTGAAACTAATTACAAGTTTATTTCGTATTGCCATACATTAGGGCTTTCATTCAAACCGCTACCGGGGCCCTCGGCCGCCACCACCCTCCACCGCTATATCTTGCACACGTAACCAATTGGGAGAGTGATATTTCACCGTCTATAGCAGAATAGAAAAATCAGATTATCTCGTATTTGCATTTCATGGGGGGGGGGGGGGGGGGTAAGACAACCTAAAGAGATTTCCTTAGAAAATATCACGATTTTAGGTCGAAGTACCGACTACATGTGCATGTCGCCTACATAAAAATATTTCGTTTAAGACTACCATAAGCACCATATTCCTTACACTAATGTCTCCATGCATCCCTCAATCTATTTTATGATTTATTAAAATTTCGAAGTTTATCAATTTTGAGGTAAACTGTCCCCCCTTAATGTAGCTAAGAACGTGTACGTTATTTCATACATGGATTTAATAAGGTATATTTGGCAGTGTGGAAACTTCAGACTTTTCCAATATTCCACATGGAAAAATCCTCAGATATACAAGATCGCTACATATAGAAAGTCCATGTATTCCTAAAATAGACTCGTTTTAGGTTAAGTTCCAACTTTCGCCGGTAAGAAAAACAGTTCGATCACAATTCATCATAGGAAAGTGACACTTGGAGACAACTAGGATAAAGCAAGGACCACCTGGGGTTTGCTTTCATGTGCCGAGGTTGAAACTAGACCATTTTTCCCACGCCGGACTTTGACCACAGAGTGCCGTGTGTAGATTGTAGGATGGGCCTAGTTTAACGATTCGGAGCGCAGCCGTCAAATGATAGAGAGAAAAACACTGCCAGTTGCTAGAAAAACTCCATATTGTTTTCCATGAGAAATAATTTGTGATATACAAGAGATCCTTATGAAGATAAGTTAGTTAAGTTCTAGACTCAAAGGAGTGGGTTGCAGGTCTTGCCTGGACGAGAGAATCTCCTCTCAAGGAACCACTCAGAGTTTCCTCGGAGGAACGTTCCAAGGGGAAAGATTACATTTTTCTCTCACGGCGAACAAAGCCGAACAGCTGAGTTCTTCAGCGCAGGCTGTCTGAACAGTGACGAGCCTTTTAACTTCATCTAAGGAACACTCTAAAAAGGCGATTATTTAGATCGCAGAGACTAACTTATTGAACTCTGACTTTCATGAGGACTTTGTTTAATCTGCCACCTCAGACTTATTACATCAGATTCCGCATTTCAACCATTTCTGTTGTGTACTTAATGACATTTTAGTCCATTTAGCCCTTGTGTTTAATGTGAATAAAAATATTCTATTCTTCATTACTAATTATTTTGTCATTCGCCTCTGAGGGTACCCGTTCACGCTACCGCCCTCATCTGAGGTTCCCATCACAATAGTTTTTTTTTAAATATTGAATGAAAGCCTGTTTTACTTGCGAATATTTTGACACCTTATTTAAAAATGATAAAGGTTTCTTTGTATTTGAGATGGAGATTTAAACTTTTTTTAGTACATGTTCTTTATTATAGTATGTGATAAATCTGCACATTCAATTAGCATTCAGATTTATTTCTTAAATAAAAGTACATAAGATGTGTTAGATGTTATCGTTTTACACTATCAGTAAAATTATATTAAATGTAATATTAGATGCATCTAAAAATCCATGCGCTGTCTTATGTAATACACATTTGAAAAACTTAAAAATAAGCAAAATTGTAGAAAAGGTAACCCGCCCCCTTAAAAAGAAATTGTTTTTTAATTAAGAATTTTGAATAGATTTAAAAAAATTACTTGCAGATACTGGAGACATTATCAATACCGTCTCTTGCGATTGAAAGTTAATGAAATCAAAGTTCAGCAATTAGGAAAAAGGTAACGGCTTAAAAACTAAAGTTGAATTTGTGAAAAATATTAAGTGGCACCTTAATTGTGGAACTAAATTTTGATTGCAGAAAAGAACTTTACTTTCGATTTCTAAAAATCGAACTAGTACTCCAATAGAGCAACACTGGCATGGGATTAATCTTAGATTAAAGCACCTTATCAAGGAAGATCTGCTTCGAGAGAGTAATGACAGACATGAAAGACTCGCAGAAGGAATCAATTACTTCATTTTCTCACAAATTTTGAAGTGACTAACCCTCAATTCTTAAAGTTTATTAATGGATCACTAATTTTTTTAAATGAAATTAAAATTGGCTTCAAGTCGGCTCGAATTGTCGATATTAGTAGCATCTGATTAACGCTAGAAAAGTCATAATGGTCAATTTGAAACACCAAATAAACATTTTGACCAAAGAATTTTCTTAATATATGTACCACAGGCAATTTAAATACATTAAAAAAAAATTCTGGTTTAAAATATGTTTATATGAGGCTTAAGGTTAATTTGCCCATTCGACAGTTTTAGAGTTAAAATCTTATATTAAAGCATAAACCTCATTCTGCAAGATCAGACTCAAAAGTTCACGCATTTGCGCATGCGTGAAGTTAAATTTACTAAATCTTCCATTTAGAGGAAAGGTAGAGCAGGTCTGGTTAGCCGAGTGGTCTCTAAAGCACCAGTTTAAAGCTCTCAACTTTTGTTGACAACGCAGGTTTGAGCCCAACGCCCGGCAAAATGATTTCTGTATACCATTTTTGGCGATAATTCATTTCGATAATGATATTTCATTAAGTTATATAATTTTGATTTTATTATTTGAATGGTTTATCATTAAATAAAATTTAACAAAAATATTTTGAAAAAATATTTAAAATATTTAAACTATTTTGCATGTAATTATCAATTAAATTGAGCTGATCTACAACTTGTTTATATTTTTTTACCATTATCAAGAATGTATAGGTGTGAGTCAGAAGAAAAAAATTTGCCATTCAGTAAAAAAGGGCTCCCTAGGACCTAGTGAGGCCCCTTGAACTTTGTATGTCATGCATTTTTCAATCAATTGTGTCACCCTTTCAATGCATAATTTTAAAGTTTAATGACTCTTCTCACAAGGCCAACGCCCTCATTTTTATTTGGGGGTCCAGGACCCTTTAAGCATTTCCTATATTTGGGCATTCCTTTAAAATTTTATTGTAATGATCAATTCAAACGGTATGCTTAATTTAGTCTAATTGAAGATCTAAAGCGCCAAGTACTTGGACCTTTTAACATGTTTTCAATCTTAGGGCCCTGCTCTCAACTATCAATTTACTCCTTTTGAGGCCCTCCTATTACAGCTCCCTTAAAAATGGTCCAATTCACCAGCTTCCCACCTCCACCCCCCCCCCCCCCCGCTAACAACTTAGATCCTCCAGCTACTACATACATAAGCAATGACAAAAGCTTCTCAAACTTCAGCTACCACCAATTTTGAATATTAATAGCCTTCTTGGGGCCCTTGTTTCAGCTTCTTTAAAATTGTTCTCTTGCAATTTTCTTTAACATAGTTCTAGCGTCCTGCGGCTACTTTATAAACTGCCAAAAAATTTCCTTATGCCCAACTCATTCAAGTTATGACCCAGGCCCCCCTTGAAGTTTGTGCCCTAAATTGTTAATAAGTTGTACCCTTTTAGTACGATCTTCGATTTTGGGGCCCTTTGTCCGTTCAGTTATTCCACCGTTTCTACATTCCAGTTAAGGTCCTGGCCCCTCTAACTTTGTATGCCATGCATTTTCGACAACCCCCCCCCCTTAATTGTGTCCCCCTTTAATGCATAGCTTTAAAGCTGAGTCAGATTCATCTCCTTAGGTCAACACTATTAGGGTCCTACGGCCCTTTAAGGATTCCCCCCCCCCTTTTGCGCATTTCTTTAAAATTTTATTCTAATGAATTCATACTGTATATTATTTCGACTAATTGAAGACCAAATGCGCTAAACACTGACCTTTTAACGCGTTTTCTTGGGACACTGGTCTCAACTATCAGTTGGCCCCTTTTTCAGGGACCGATTTACAAATTTGGGGGCCCCTGGGCACAGATGCTTACAGGGCCCCCCTTGAACCGATGCTTAGAGGGCTTGAATAATAAAAAAAAAATTTTAAACGGTGTTTACTGCGATTACCAATATTGACTTACTTTAAAATATTCATTAAAAATTTTAATTTAATAATCAATTTTTAAATATTTCATAATTATGAAATTTAAATGAGATGTTTTATAATCAATTGTATAGGAAAAGATGATCAGCATCACAAGTCCATATATCTGGAATGATAAAGTATACAACAATAAATTCCGCGCATTGCCAAGTTACAATTATTTAAAATAGTAGGAGGCTACCTCCTATCCCCCAAACAATCTGTTGAGAACAGGAACAGGATTTAATTAAAATATTTTTAAAATAAAAATGAAAGTAAATATTCATTATAATAAAGTAAATATGTTTCAAACAATATACGATTTTATAAAAATACAATACGAACACAATAGAATGTAGAATGACACGTAGGGGAGACCGGGGGAATGCCGCCACCCCACCTAGTTTAAAAACTAAGGGCAGTTTGAGATAGTGAATGTGCCTGCACTATAGCGGCCAACAATATAAACAATGCCTAAAGTGGGAGTGACTTTGCTGTACGTCGTTCGTCTGTTCTAGTGAAAAATGTAGTTTTCATCTAGTTGCTTATTTTGGAGCTTCAAATGAGTAGAGATAAGCACCTTTTATTGTAACATTAGGTATTTAAGATAATATGACCCGTAATCTACATGCATTCGCCGACATTTTGATGCAATGTGTTGAACAAGTTCGGTTCTTCTTTCGGCTTTGCTTAGGGATTTCCGCCATATTGTCCTCTCGGGGTAATGCCGCCGCCATGCAAATTGGGTGAGAAATGGCCTCATTTTAATATAGTGGAGCCGATTTAGCAGAGTGACTTTTGCAATATGAAGTAAATTGTACGTTTAACCATTATTCTGCTCAATTACATTTCTTTCTAACTATTTTCAGTAGGTTGTGTGTTTCATAGTATCCATTTGATGCATGTACTAGATCATTAAAGAGTGGCGGCATTACCCCGGTACAATGGCGGAATTACCCCAGTGTCCTGGGTAATCCCGCCACTGTGCAGGTTTAAAAAATATTTTTTTATGTATGCTTACTTTACAGTTATGATTACGGTTAAATTTATACAGATACTAAAGATCATGATTCAGCTTTAGAATTTTTACTATTAAAAAATAAACATTTTTTCGAGGTGAAAAAATTTAAATTCCCTTAAGGTGTCGCCATTCCCCCGGTCTCCCCCAAAACTATCAGATGTTGGACAATTGAAAAACCATCAGCAGCATTTTGGGGGCCCCTGAAACCCGAATGCCCTGCCATAAGTCAGGCATTGTCCTTTTGGATCTCCTATTATAGCTCGCTTAAAAATAGTCCGATCACTAGCCTTTTTTTTCCCCCTCTACCAACTTCTTAGGTCCTCTCGAACGGAAAAACAGCTACCACCAATTTTGAATATCAATCGTCTTGGGGCCGCTTGGTGCAGCTTCTTTAAAAACAATCAGGTTTTCTTGCAATTTTCTGTAACGTGGTTCTAGGGTCCTATGGCTACTTCATGAACTACTAAAAAGCATATCCCAGCTACAGGGTTCGCAAAGCTGGGCCCAGTTCGAAAAAACCCCGGTGGGTTTTTTTCAGAATGGGCCCACTTGAAAGCCCACTGAAAAACCCATAAATTGGGTTTCTTCAATTTTCAGATATAATTTAAAAAGATTTAATGAATTCAAGTCATTTCAGTTAATTTTGAAAATATAATATAAAAAAGCCATTACATACACATCTGAAGTAAAATAAAAATATATTTCAGCACATTGAAATACTTTACTAACATAGAACCTAGTAGGCAATATACATAGAGTACATAATTATAGGTATGTCTTTATATTAAAAATTTCAAACCAACTATATTCATGGAAATAAAAAATATGTATTTACTTTCTTCTATCTTTACAAGAAGAAAGTATTGGATTCGTGAAAAATTTCGACTTACAGTTGATGGATTTATAAGTTTTAAAAAGGTCGTGAAGACAATTTGATAGTTTAGAAAATAATTGTATGTGAAAAAAATTTTGTGGGTGCTCTATCTCAAGAACTAATGCACAGAAATTTCACAAAACTTTAGATTGAATTAGACCTTGATGTAAACTGATGCTGATTAGTTTTTGGTGTATACTGCCCAACAGGTGGCGCTGCTATGCAGCACTTATCTCAATTTTTGCAATAGCTTTATCTCAAGAACTAATGCACGGATTTTCATAAAACTTCAGATTCAGTTACAAGTTAAGTTGTTGCTTATTGAATTTTGGTGCATATCGCCCCGCAGGTAGTGCTGCTATGCTGCATTTTTCGCGATTTCAGCAATAACTCTTATCTCAAGAACTAATGTACGGATTTCAATAAAGATTTAGATTCAGTTAAACCTTGATATAAACTGGATCTGATTAGTTTCTGGTGTATATCGCCCAAGCAGTGCTGTTACGCTGCATTTATCTCACTTTTTGCAATAGCTTTATCTCAAGAACTAATAATGCATTTTCATCAAACTTCAGATTCAGTTAGATGTTGACGTAAATTGTTACTGATCAGGTTTTGTTGTAAATTGCACAACAGGTGATACTTATATCTCCTTGTTAAATGCATCCAATTCAACAAATCTATATTTGACAATCCTCATGGGCATAAATTGTCATTTAATTTTGGCACTGTGATAGTGAATTTTGAATTATTAACATGTTTGAGATAGAAGAAACTTTTGGGATCGGCACATCCGACTAGTTTACCCCTTTTTTTCTTGCTACTTATATATTTTAAATTTTAATATTTTATTCATTGATTTAAAGAAAATTAACAATTTTATATCTTCTATTTTATTTCAAACTAATTTGTAAGAAACACTGACATTTAATTTAAATTCATATAATTTATACAATTTATAACTTGTAAAATAGCATTACAATTATATTGTATATAAGGGAACAATATATTTTTTTATGTATAGTGTATATGATATATAGAAAATATAGTATACAATAATGTAATTACGCATCTATTATACTTTTGAAAAAACCCGATTTTCCCCGGGGAAAATTGGGTTTTTCATGAAAAAACCCCGAAAAACCCATGTGGGTTGGGTTTTTTCAAGAAAAACCCGGGTTTTTGCGTACCCTGCCCAGCTACCACCTTTTTCGAATATGAATATTTTTCGCCATCAACGTACGTTTACCCAATACAGCCGTAAGTTAAAAATCGCGTTATTGTTAAAGTGGTAAGCTTTAGAGGATGCGGGGGGGGGGGGATTTCATACGTAAATATCACGTTAATGCTAAATGCAATTCGTTAAAATTTACAGGGGGCATCTTCCACCGCTTGGGGGCGCATTCTTTCCCGTTGAAATAAAGCCCATAGAATCCGAAGAATTTGTTCATTGAACTTAGCTTACGATTCATCTACTTTCTGCATAATGAAATTTCATCGGACTTCAGTTACCTACATTTTCGAACATTAACGTAAGCATTCTTTTCCGTTTATGGGCTCTATGTCGATTTCAACGGAAATTGGTTCATTGAACTTAGCTTAAGATGTTTTAGATTTTAGTTCCACTTTCCACCGCAAGAGGGCGCATTCTTATCGCTGGTTCTACGGGCTTTGATTACTACGGGGTTTGGCTCATTCAACTTTGTTTATCATTGTATCCGGCGCGTGCGGAACACTCCAGATCACACAGGTAGGTTCCTTCGGAAATAGGTTTGTTGAGAACACTAGACGCTACCGAAGGCATTGGGGTCTACAAAAAATGTCCATTTGAAACACTTTAGGCATTCGAAACCACAAAAGTAGATTCATTTGAAAAATTTTCCCAAAATATAAAAATCATACAAACTTTAGTTCTGTTCAAGGTTATTATAACCGGTCCGGGTAACGCCGGAGGGTCTGCTATTTCATACAATGAAGTTTGATTTCTCATAAAATAAGGGATAACACGACTTTCACCAGTTTAAAATTTTTATTTTTCTTTAACGCTTAAAGTACACTATACACACGAAAATCTTAGAAATCTATATCGAAAGTGAAAAGGAAATTTCGGAACTATAGAAAGTAGCAATACCATCGCGATTATACAGTAACGAAAACTTTATGCATGAGTATTTTCCCTCCATCCAGCACAGTTTTCAAAATTGGTAGATATTAACTTTTATTTTAAATCAGCTTTATTTTTTTAATCAAGTCATTTTCTAGAGAAATTCGCAGAACTTTCATCGAAATATCGCATTTCTGTATAACTAACGAAATTTGTCGTTCAAACCTTACTTTAATTATATGCAATTTCACTAAATACCATATTTAAAAATTTCACTAGCTTTTAGACTAAGAAAACCAATTCTTTGTTGCATTGTTCTAACTCAAGTCTACGATGAGCTAACTTGCCCGCCACTCGACAGTCAAGCCGTTTTTTAAATATACTAACTAAACAAACAGTTTTACTTCAATGTTATAATTTAATCCTTAACTTCTGTGACAAAAATTGCCGGATAAATACAGCGAGTTGGGTTAGAGAGCGCTTGATCGAAGAATGAATAAAAAGGGTTGATCAACTCGTAGGATACTGTTCCTGTACTAAATTTTATGTACAGGACCATTGCAATTAAAGTTCACCTAATCGAAAATTATTGCTAGTACTGTGGCTCCTCCAAGTTAATCTCCCTCGTATCAAACTGAAAACTGGTGGGGGAGGAGGGGTCAGCAGTCTGCGAGGCCGCTAACATCAGTTAAGGTAAATGCAAATTTGTTTTTATTCCGAAAAAAAGTTGACCATTACCCCTTAAAGAAGTTGAGGTAAAAAGTCGATTAAAGTAAAGGTAGTCTATTCCCGTTTGTTTACAACCAGAACTCTCAAACGTAACTTCCCCCCCCCCCCCTCAACTCTAACCTTCAGAGTGGCAACTCTGAAAACAATTTAGTTATTACTCCTAAAATCATAAATATTCATCTATCACGTGACAAAAGTACGTTAAATAAACTTTATTTTGCCCCCTAGATTGTACTGTGTCAATTTACATGTTTCAAAAGAAACAATGTTCTGCAAAAAAAAATGACCGTTTTTGATAGCTTTTAGTATTTTAAAGATGTCAAATCAAATGCGTAACATTTGGGGTATGGCACTTTGCATAAAATGTGAAGCACCAATGAGAAGTTTAGAGTTTTGATGGTCCGAATGCAACAGAAAATTTGGGTTAAAGAAATAAAGGCAGGCTTGAAAAATTTTGCTTTGATATTCATTGAAAACGTAAACTAAATTGATTTTCCAAAAGAGAAAGGCTAAAAAACGGCCAAACTTACATTTTATAGTCTAATATGGTTTTCTACAAATTCATTTTTATTAAATCAGCTAAAATATTATATTCTGAAAACCTTGCTTTGCGTTGTATAGCTTTAGAAATAAATGTGCGATCTATGCAGCACTATCCATTTAAGTCAAAAATATAAAAATGGGCAAAATCTTAATACAGTCGAACTCATAACGAGCGCGAAGGGACCGTGATATTTGCTCGTTATAACAGAGTGCTCATAAAAAACTGGTTCGTAAAAAATTACAAAATTTAATGCATACTTTATTACTTTTTTTTTATTATTTCTCTACAGTACAAAAGAAGTTTATTAATTTGCTTTTAACTGTCTTATTGTCTCTTAATTATGTTACTGTTCTTCGGAAAAGACTCGTGGCCCGAAAAACAGTCATTTGCACCCCTGGCTTCGGAGAAAGTCTTTCTGCGCACACAATTTTGGTTCACTTCGGAATGTTAAAAGAATTTTTCCAAGAAACGATTATCTGAGCTGGAGAGGTGGAAGTCAATAGAAATTTTATGAATTACAAAAATATTGCTCGCTATAACCGGGGGTTATTCGTTAAAAGCGAGTTGTGTTCCCACAGACTTAACATTGTACCAACCAAGTATTTGATTTCCTCGTTAAATCCGAGTTTTCGCTAAATCAGGGCTCGTTATAAGAGAGTTCGACTGTAGGAATATTAGTTGATATTTTGCCTTTGGGATTAATAATGCACCTTTGTTTTGAAATTTATGAATGGTATAGTAAAGAGCATCCTAAATTGATAATATCATCAAATGCCAATCAGGTTTTATCAATTATGGATCACTTAACATTTACCTGATGGTCAATAGGCATCCAACGCAATTTATGTTATGCATCTCAACCTACTTAATCAAAAGTAGTCCCGAGGGATAAAGTTAATATCTCTGAACCACTTCATTAAAAAATTGGTATGTTGGTTTAATATGAAGTTAAGAGTAATGGCGATTCGTGATCTACATTAATTTGGGGATAGAGTTAATAAAAATAAAGAAAATGATAATTTACTTACCCAAAAATGGGACATCACGTTCACACAAAACACTTTCTCCACCATTTTGTCGTCTAAATCCAAGAATTTCTTGCCTATGACTATCCCGGCATTGTTAACAAGGATTGTCACGTCCCCTACTTCTTTTATTACTTTGTTGGCAGTTTCGTAAACAACATTCTTGTCGGTTACATCCACTTTATATGCATAAGCTTTACCGCCCTTTTCTTTAATCATTCTGGCTGTTTCTTCATTTCCGTCGGGATTCATATCCCAGAGTACTAAAGTGGCACCTTTTTCTGCAAATTTCAAGGACATAAGTCTACCAATTCCACTGCCAGCACCCGTAATTAACACAATTTCACCATTGATGTCCTTTACTTTGAAACGTCTTGGAACAAAATATAAAACCATACTTGCCAGCCAGTAATAGAGCATCAATAAAGTTTTAATAACGATCTTCCCAAGTTCACTCATCTTAACGAACCTAAAAATTTGAAAATGGTACACGTTAAGTTTTCAGTTATTGAAATAAAATATATAGTCACAAAATAAGAGATTAGAATATGCGATTTTATGAGTTCACAGAAACATAACACCATTCAGAAAGAAAAAGGAAAAGAGCTACTTTTTTTTAGAGTCGTAATACACAGTCAAATTCCTTTTTAAATCGCATGCACTCATTTGGGGGTGGGGGTCAAAAAGGGAGTTTATGCGTCCTACAGCAGGCTAATGGTGACAAATCCCAAGCTGATTTTTCAGAAGAGGATGAACCTCTCATGAAAATTGGGTATAGACACGAAAAGTAGACAATGAGAAACTTGCCCCTCGCCTTAAAAATTTCATAGTCATTCATAAAATCAATTTTACGAGTGTCAGGTGGGAAATAAAGGAGGAGTTTCAAAATAATGCAGTAGAGTTCCTATTATAAGAGACTGTCAGAGTTCCTGTTAATCCAATCCAAGTGTTTTAGTGTCAGCTGCAATCAATGAAAAAGGAGAAAGCTCAAACTTACACTCGTGAGTAAAAGCTGGTCATGAACTCAGTAATATTGCCACACAAAAAACCGCTATAGTGTTTCTATAAAAAAAAGCTACACACATACAAAGCTTCTTTCTATATGTAGTCCAGTTTTTAAATATAGTGCAATACTTTTATGGAGAATCAATTGTTTAATTATACAAGCGTAAACGTGCGCGCTACACACTTCATATCAATAAATGTTTTAAATAACCAATAAGCAATATTTACTCCAATTAACCATTCAGGCTTATCAAAAATTTAGATTATGAGTGGTCCTAGTTTACTTTAGCTCTGATAATTAGAAACTAATAGATCCCTTCCCAAAGTTTTATATAGACATAATAGTAAATATTCAAACACTAAAAATATTCCGGTAGTGAACGTCGGTTTTAAATTTTAATTCGGCAAGAAAAATTACTTTTCGAAGAATTCAAACCCTCTTGCACAGGTTAACAGTAATACTTAAGAGTATCTTAACTACAGATGAATAGCCTCAATAGTTGTATGTATAATGTATCCAGTACAACAATGTTTATGCACGACTTAATTAGGGATATTTAACACAGGAACTGGAAATCAAAGTGTTAAGTATTGTAGGGGTAGAGTACTATACTATAACAAATATATATACTAAAAAATAAAGTAAACTAAATTTAATTTTATCAGAATTAGTTAAGTTCATATAAACTTTATTTCAACAAGTTATATTTTGTATAGCGTTCATTGCTAAGAGAGATAATTGGACTTAAGGGGATTCTTCGCGCACTTGAAAACACCAGCACCGTAAAGTCAATCCTATGGGCAGGTTATTTTTGAATTTCTCGTTTCAATTTGAATATTTTATAAACAATTTTTTCTACATAGGATAGCTGAGCTCAATCTTTAATATGACTCTTTTTCGATTTTGGTTGCAGATTTTTTTTAGAAAGGTACTTTCAGTTTCGAAACCGGTTTGGAAACAAAGTACCTTTTTAAAAAAAATCTGCAACCAAAATCGAAAAAGTAAAGAGTCATTAAAGATCGACCTCATCAAGCCTATGCAAAAAAAAATTGTTTAAAAATATTCAAATTGAAACGAGAAATTCGAAAATAACCTGCCCATAGGATTAACATTACCGAGCGGGTGTTTTCAAGTGCGCGAAGAATCCCCTTAACTGAAAAAATTCAACAGCTTCCAACACGAGATTTCTTAAAGGATAAAAATATATGTATAGATTTACGGTTATATATATTTTTCTTAAAGTCTTAAAAAGCCATTCAGTATTTATTTCTTACAGGATATTTTACGGATAAAAATTTTCACTGAAAAAAAAAGTCTATATACTTTTAACATTTCACAATCAGTTTTGTTAAATTTACTTTAAAATTACGGAATAAAAATTTAATTGTCAAAAGTATCCAAGCACCATCGAAATATATCTAATAAGCAATGAAATCGTTTTACATTATCCATTTTAATACCAATTGGTATATCATGTTTGTTATCTCGACAGAATCGGCTCATAAAACGTTATTTTACCTTCTTACAAAAGATACATGCAGTTCTTTTATGTTGTAAATAGGTTACTTAGAAAATAAATAAATATTTTATTTTGAAGTTTTGATAATGTAAAACATTCAATCCTTACCCGACAATCCATTTAGTTGATCTGAATCCTATAAACGAATACCTTGAAACATTATACAACATTAAAAACATAAACAATTCGTGCAGCATGTTTGAAAATATTTGATTACAATTTAAAACTTTCAATCTGACGACACAAGCGTTGGAATGTTAATTTTCGACTAACTCCGTTAAAACTGCTGACCAGCTGTCATAAGCCAAAGCTCAGACTGAGACGCAGCCAAAGTGGTTATATAGTATATAGTAATATAGTTCCTTTATTCGCTTTGCTGCGCTACCACGCGCAGGTGAAGCGGCACTATGGAGGATATTCCAAATATGGGTTCGAGGCTGAAAAAAGTCACGTGATACCGGTAATTTACCCAAGGAACTTCTAACTGATAAGAAAGGAAGATACTACTGCTTTGTCTCATGAACTGTTTCATTGGCTAGCGGGGATTTACATTACACGTCTACGGAGCCTTCCCTTCTTTACGCTAGACGTTTTTACCTTGATCACGTGATCAAAACGCAGATGAAATATCCTCCATTCCGAAAAAATGGAGGGTATTCCAAATATGGGTTCGAGGCTGAAAAAAGTCACGTGATACCGGTAATTTACACAAGGAACTTCTAACTGATAAGAAGGGAAGATACTACTACTTTGCCTCATGAACCGTTTCATTGACTAGCGGGGATTTACATTACACGTCTACGGAGCCTTCCCTTCTTTACGATAGAAGTTTTTACCTTGACCACGTGATCAAAATGTAGATGGAATATCCTCCATTACGCGAGGTAGGATGAGCGCATATTAGGGAGCCTACACTGTTAAAAATATCGTGAAAAATTACCTCTGTTTTTAAAGGCTATCTATTTTCTGACCAATGAGAACGCTACATAAATACCTATGGAGCGTTCTCATTGGTCAGAAAATAGATAGCCTTTAAAAACAGAGGTAATTTTTCACGATATTTTTGACAGTGTAGATGAGAAAGAGGCGACATACGGGGTATATAACTTTTGATTGGTTGAGACAATTCTGGACAAAAGCGAATGGACAAACATATTGGAGAGCCTGCCCTTATCACAAAGTTAGTGCTTATTAACTTGTCTCACCCGTGTAATCGAACTCTTCCAGGCGAGTATCGCAAAGTTCAGGAATAGAAAATGCATTCAATCTGATCATCGTATGTCGCCACTCACATATCGAGGCACGCTAGCGCATATTGCAACTCAATGGAGGATATTCCGTCTACGTTTTGATCACGTGGTCAAGGTAAAAACTTCTAACGTAAAGAAGGGAAGGCTCCGAAGACGTAATGAAAAACCCTTTCCAGCCAGTGAAACAGTTCATACGGAAAGCAGCAGTAGCCTCCCTACTTATCAGTTAGAAGTTCTTTGGGTAAATTACCGGTATCACGTGACTTTTTTCAGCCTCGAACTCAGATTTGGAATAAAGTCCATTTTTCATTTCGTTTGTTAACATTGGGGAAGAGAAGACATCACAGCTAGGTTGCCTCTATATGAGAGTGGCGGTATACGATGCTTAGACTACAGCGTCTAGTAAACCTAGTGTGAAAATATGCTATTCAAACAGTGCTAAAAAAATTTATCCCTTAAATGTGCGACGATACTGCTAAAATGCCAAGTGTCGATCGCAGCGACATCTGCGGGATTTTCGTATTACTAGTATTACATTGTATAGACTAGCAATACCTTGCAGTTGTATAAAATATCCTGCAGTTGTCGCTGCGATCTGCATATTGCAGCAGCATCGTTGCATATTGGATATAATATTTTAGCACTTTTTTACGTATTACAGAGATAGCCGATTTCCACACTATGTATTCTAGTCGTTATACTTAGACAGTTGTATTTTCTATTCTAGAACTTGTCGATATTTGCTTTGACGAGTTCGATCATACGGTGAGGCAAGTTAATAAGCAATAGCTTGGAGATAATGGCAGGCTCGACAAGATCCTTGGCGATTCGCTTTTGTCGAGAATCGTCTCAACGAATCAAATTTTATACCCCATATGTCGTCACTCTTTTCTTTTTTTTTTTTTTCTTTTTTTTGCTACAGTGATCATTGCACGAATAATCATGGCGACGTAGACCAATTGTGACGTAGATGAATTTTCGTCGAAGCTAAGGAAAAAGACAGGATACCGCGGTGCATCTCACGTGTCTATTTTTACAGACCGCTAGAGCTAGAGTTACGTGATGCTCTTTTCGCACACCTTCATTGGTGCATTCGAGCATCACGTGACTCCAGCGGTCTGTGAAAAAAGATACATGGAATGCACCGCTATAGCGACTAGAATACATAGTCTGGAAATCGGCTATCTCTGTAATACTTAAAAAAAGTGCTAAAATATTGTATCCCTTAAATATGCAACGATGCTGCTGCAATATACAGATCGCAGCGACAACTGCAGGATATTTTCGACAACTGCAAGGTATTGCTAGTCCGTACAATGTAATACTAGTAATACGAAAATCCCGCAGATGTCGCTACGATCGACACTTGGCATTTTAGCAGTATCGTCGCACATTTAAGGGATAAAATTTTTTAGCACTGTTTGGATAGCATATTTCCACACTAGGTTTTCTAGACGCTGTAGCACCGCGGTAGCCTGTCTTTCTCGTTAGCTTCGATTTTCGTAGACTGATCATATCGCTTAAATGGAGGATATTCCAAATATGGGTTCGAGGCTGAAAAAAGTCACGTGATACCGGTAATTTACCCAAGGAACTTCTAACTGATAACAAGGGAAGATACTACTGCTTCGCCTCATGAACTGTTTCATTGGCTAGCGGGGATTTACATTACACGTCTACGGAGCCTTCCCTTCTTTACGCGGGAAGTTTTTACCTTTACCACATGAACAAAACGGAGATGGAATATCCTCCATTCTTGTCTAACTATAACAGGAAGTGTAAAAACTGATTTTGACATCGAGACGTCCATCGGCCTTTCCTTATATTTACACATATTTCTTCATGGCTTTAGTATGTGCACTTGAGTTCAGAATAAGACCTTGATACTGAAATGGATACGTCCTTAAATGATAATAATAATAATAGTAATAATAATAATATGAATGTTTGGAAAGTTGGCAGCTTTTTCAAAGTTTCTTTTCGTTAAAAATGTGATTTGTGAACCTAACAGAAATAATTTATACATTATTTTATTCCTTTTTATTTTAAATTACATATATTTAAAAATGGTTTTCTACGATATTCAGAAATAATTCTATTTTTCATGTTATTTTAAAATGCAGGCAAACATTTTGTAAATTGCAGAATGACCATTTTATAAAAAAGAAACCCCGTTCTCCTTTACCGTTCAAGAACGTAAAATGCATTACTGAAACAGAACAATTTACGAAATCCAAATTTTAAATTATAAATTTACAAAAAATGCTTGTAATATAAATAACTATCACGAAATTAAATATTTCCATAAAAGCAGAATTTTAACTCCTTATTAAAATAAATCTTACGTTTTAGTAAATCATTTTTATTTTTTAATATTTACATACCAAAACACTAATGTAAAAGTGAAGAAAATTATGAATTTAGGATGCCGATATATATAATAAAAAACTAGAGAGGGGGAATGGGGATTTATTAATTGAAAATAATATAATTTGAAATAATTAATCACTACATAATTTGATATCCCTAGTGGTATTCTTTCAAAGATCTTGCTTCATATTAACTCTAAAATATTCTGGATGGATTGTATCATACCACAAAGATACACGTGATATGTGTTGATGTTGATACACGTGACAAACGCGCACGAAAAATTAAGATTCACTACAAGCACAAGTGACAGGCAAGCAAGACCGTGACAGACAACCCATGCGTGCGATGCACTATTGCCTTCATTTCTATTGATTCACAAAATTGAGGGACATGAAAACGTGTGCTGTGCGTGATTGCTGCGCCGCAAAGTACGTTGCCCCTGAAACGCGAATTTTCTTCAGACAGGCATGCTAGAGAGCATATGTGTAAATTGGAAAGATTATTAACACTTAACCCTTACCGGCCCGGAGTAATTCTGTTTATAAACTGATGAAATAATGGACTGACACCGCAATTTATTAACGAATTTATTAGAAAATACGAATTTGCTTATTTTCATGTACATTATAATAGGAAAATTTTAGTTAAATATTCTTGGTGCCGTTTGTCAGTTTTGGAATTAAAATTAGGTGTCCTTTTTTAAGGACGCCGCGCCGGAAAGGGTTAACAAGCTGATTTCTAGATTCTCTATTAAAGAATTGCGTAAATTCTAGAAAAATTTACGGAAAACAAGATTTAAAATTTCCTGAAGTAATATTTCATGATGAGGACCCTTTGAAAAAATGTAAAGCTGTTAAAATGTTATGTAATTTTTTATATATAATTTTAACCCCAAAAAATAAAATTTACTTTTTCGAGACAACATTGAACGTTAATAGAAAAAGGATTATCAAATGTAAAAAGGTTTTTTATTAATTATAGAAAATCGGCTTTTTATAAAACTCCCCAAAAAAAGATTTGCTCTCCCTTTCCTGGATTTCGTTAACCGTTTCCCTTACCAAGTTTTTTGAAATAAAAAACTTTAAAAAAAAAAACATCACATATTTTGCAATCGCATCATTGCATTTTATCATTTGCTTTTATATCACAAAACTTGGAAAACTGCAAATCTAATATTACATATAATTTGATTATATATAATTTATTATATTATATAAGAATATTTTCTTTCTTTTTCAGCTTCAGGCAGAGGAAAAACGTGATAAAACAAATCGTAGTGACAAATTATGCCACGCCTGAGTTTTCACGGGATAATAATTAATTGTAATGTATACGAACCCGAGATAACTCGGGATAATCAGGGAAGCGGTTAATATAGTTGATAATATATGTGTATGTGTGTGTTCCTTCTCATCAATATGTTCTTTTAATATCATCATTTACATTATCCTCAGTAGATTATCAATTCGATTTTCCCTTTGTTTGTATCGGAGGACCAATGCAATGTAACAAGCGCCCTTAGGTAAAGAAAAATTCATGTGTCCATTAACACTACCTAGTTACATTTTCTCATGTAAATACAATCATATTAACTTATTCGAATACGAACAAATTCCATATAAACAAAATCATTTTACAGCATTTAAATTTCACTATCATTGAGAACCCTCTGACGTGGCCTTCCCTTAGATTTTATTCTTTTTTCCATGCATTCAAACAATCTAGTTAAATACCATTAGCAATAATAAATATAGTATTAGTATTAACAGAATATATTCCAGAGTCAACGAAAATATTTAATAAACACATTGTTATATTCAAGACGAATCATGCATGACAACATAAAATTAATTTTAACACTCTTAACAAATGATTCCTTTTAATTCGATTTCTTTAGAAATCGACTTATTGGAATCACTTTGTTTATATATATATATATATATATATATATATATATATATATATATACATATATAAGTGGCGTGGCGTCCGGTCATCGCTGGATGCGGCGATGACCAAGCAATATTTTAAAACTCTTAATAAGCTTTTAAAACTCTACTATCCAGTTTTAGCAGAACATTTGGAGTTCATGTATAAGTGAAGGTAAGATTTAAAGTTTCTTTTTTGAACATTCAACCATTGAATTTTAGAGTCAATAATTTTTCACCACAAACTTAAATAATTGCGATGACCACCGAAAATTTTCACGCCACGCCACTGATATATATATATATATATACTCATTTTACAAAAAACTTATTTTTTATGTTTTAGGGTTCCTTCGTAATATAACATATTTAAAATGTACACTTAATGAAAATAGATCATTTGTGATCTTTTTCATTAATTTCATTATATTTATCAACGGATGTACATATTTATACCTAACTGCGTTACGTTTTACGCTTAATTTTCTCTACTAACATCTTCAATTATTTTATGAATGTGACAAATATATTATTCATTCGATAATGTATTTTTGTTCTCTGAAAATTTCTTTACACGTAAATTAAATTTTATTTCTTTTAAAAATGATTTTTTTTTTTTTTTTACAAATTAAGTTTGAATTACTGTTACAAATTATTCATGTATCCTCCGTTACATTAAGATTATGTGCAATAACTTCCGAAACATAGTAACATTTGTCACCTAATAAAAACATTCAGAGGCATACCATTTAATTTCACTTCTTAGCCGTGAATGTGCTAATTGTCGTTTTTCATTACTTTTGAAATATTCTCAATGAGCTAAAGATGGTCGTGGAATTTATGTATCCACCATTCTTGATTTAAAACGCAAGCGTTATTTATTTTAAAAATGTAAGTTTTTAATTCATATATGTAAAGCTTTTTTGAGCTATTTACCTCAAGTTTCATATCTCACACTAAGAAAAGCCTGACATTATGAAACAAAACATTATATATTTGCATCCTCCGCAGTTGCGTCCTCCGTTACAACATTATTACGGATTATAAAATAAATTAAGCACTAAATAATCAAAAGAATAAAAGACCTCCTACACGAAATTTAAAAGATATGAAAGATGAACTACACTATATGGCCAAAGGTGACCGGTCACTTGCAATTTTAGACGTTTTGTTAAATATCTAGAAAAATACAAGAGGAATTAACCTGAAACTGCAGGTGTGTAAATAGTATAGTATAAGTCATATATTTCCGCGAAGATTTTTTCCCGAAACCCCAGGGGACCGTCAACAAATAGAAAAAGAATGAATATCTTTTGAATAACCCTGTAACTAATGTAGCAAAAGCGTTCAAACTCGAGATTATTAATAAGTGGCTTATTGTAATATGCTGTATTCATTTTTATGAAGACAGCATTTATACTCGTAGAGAAATTAAGGTTTTTATAAACAGACCCAAATTTCGCCAAGTTTTTTGCTTATAATTTGCAGAGTTCTTAATATAAAAAAAAGTTCTTTTCAGAAAATATGACAAACAACACTGTACACAATACCCTGCAATCAGAATGAAAAAATAATAAAAATTGTATGAAAAATGGGCAGGTTTACTAAATAATTATTCAATGCGCATGCTCGAACGTAATCAAAATATAATTTGCATAATGTGTTAGCTAAATGTATTGAGCAACTTTTGTGAATGTCTCAAAAACATAGTTTGAGATGTCTGATAATAATCGTTTATAGGATAAGCTCAAAATCCGTTCTTCCCAAAAGGAAGCAAAAACATGAGGGGCTGTAGCCAAATACAGCAGTACGTGCAATATTGTGTATGCTAAATTGGCACTAATCAATGGATATATGGATACAACCCCTCATCTTTATGCTTCATTTTGGGAACAACGGATTTTGAATTTATTCTATAAACGATTATTATCAGACTTTTCAAACTATGTTTTGGAGACTTTTACAAAAGTTGCTCTATACATTTAGCTAACACATTAAGGACATTATATTTTGATTGCATTCGCGCATGCGCAGTGAAATATTTTTAAGTAAACCTACTCATTTTTTATACAATTTTTATTATTTTTTAATTTCTGATTGCAGAGTGTTGTGCACAATGTTGTTCGTCATATTTTCTAAAAAGAACTTTTTTTATATCAAGAACTCTGCAAATTATAAGCAAAAAACTTGGCGAAATTTGGGACTGTTTTTATAAAAACCTTAATTTCTCTACGAGTATACATGGTATCCTCATAAAAATAAACACAGTATATTACAATAAGCCACTTATTAATAATCTCGAGTTTGAACGCTTTTATTACGTTAGTTTTTACAGGGTTATCCAAAAGATATTCGTTCTTTTTCAATTTGTTGACGGTCCCCTATGGGGTTCGGGAAGAAATCTTCGCGAAAATATATGACCTATACTATACTGTTTATACACCTGCAGTTTCAGGTTAATTCCTCCTGTACCTTTCTAGATATTTAACAAAACGTCTAAAATCGCAAGTGACCGGTCACCTTTGGCCATATAGTGTATGCATATTAGTATAAAATATTTTGAGTTACATTTAGTATTTATTGAAATTTTATGCTCCAAAAGTAACGTTTTCGGTACTAATGACAGTAAAGTTTACTGAAATAATGAACAATTTCGAACCTACTGGGTAAGTGTATTTGTTTTGAAAAGGTTCCAACATGAGTTCTTTAATCAAGCATGTAGCTCTTATGGTTCGTATACAGGAGTACACAAAATAATTCCGTCACATTATGATCTATGAAGAAAAATTGTTTGCGGTGCATTTTATTGATGTTACGTTATACAAGTTGTTCCAGCGAAGAGTAAGTTGTTTTCTTTTCTTTTATTTCTAACGTAAAACATCGAGGGTGAGTTCGTTAATCAAGAAGATTCGGTAATTCGTTCGAGAATAACGGCCCTGTGAAAATTGGAATAACAATATGGTGAATGGGACTATACTTTCAATTCATAATTATACATATTATACTTGATAACATTCTTCGATTTTAATAATTTTTTAGTGGTTATTTACTTTGTCTGGAGTGACATGTTAAATTTTTCAATGGTATTCATTGAATGGTTAGGGTTAGAACCTTGTTTGCGCGTCGGAAATACATTATATACCCAAAAATTACTGGACAATTTTGATTTTAGACGTTTTATCAAATATCTAAAGACATGCATGGTGAATTTAATTAGATTTTCATGAATTAAAAGAACATGTTTGACGTCATATTTTTCAATGACGATTTGATAACGAGGGAATTTAGGGAACCAACAATAAATTGAAGAAAAGAAAATATATTTGGGATTACCCTGTAAAATAAAATGCACTAAATGCTCTGTCACTGCGCATATGACTACACGGATATTGATTAATATTTGTGTTAATTTGTGTAAGAATAGCATCGAAATTCATGGAGATAAAATGATTTCTTTAAAAATTTCAAGACATGTCTGCACGTTTTTTTTTCTCGTAACATGCAGGGTTTTGAACCAAATTAGACGCCAGTTTAAGACAAGACAATTTGTCAATATAGTACAATTGGAAAATAAATATGTGAAATGTTTAATAAAATATGAACAGCTGTAAAAAAAAAAAAAGATTTTTTTAATGATTTGGAAGTCAAAAGTATAGAGCAAATAATATAAAAATACCAGTCGAATATCTCGGAAATTCATAAAGATATCGGCGACATAGTGAGCTGGATTTTGTCTGGCTTCGAAAAGTAGTCGAATGATAAGAGGTTTTCCATAAATTGTCATATTTAATTGTTATTTATTCATTTTTTTTGTTGTTGTTATTGAAGCTTTAGTCTTCTTAGACATCCACCAGAACGAGCCTATTCGAACAGAACAATAATTATCAAACTCGAAGGAACCGTTCCAAAGCAACTCGTTGACATTCATTAAATGATAACTCCTTTGTTGGAAGTCAGTTAATAAAAAATGACAATTTGTGAAAAATCCCTTATCATTCGGCTACTTTTCGAAGTCATGCAAAATTCAGCTCGCTATGTCGCCGATATCTTTATGAATTTTCAAGATATTCGACTGGTCATTTTATATTAGTTTCTCTATAGCGTTGACTCCCAAATCATGAAAAAAAAACAATCTCTGGTTTCACGCATGAGCAATTAAAAAATATCTTACAACTGCTCATATTTCATTAAACAGTGCACATATTTATATTTAATTGTACTATATATTTTTTTACTGTATTTTGCCAAATTATCTTAAACTGGTGTTAAATTTGCTTGAAAACTCAGCATGGTATGAGCAAAAAACGTACAAACATTTCTTGAATTTTTTAAAGAAACTGTTATAGCTCCATGAATTTCAGTGCTATTCTTTACACAAATTAACGCAAACGTTAAACAACATCCGCGTAGTCGTGTGCCACAGTAACAGAGCATTCTGTGCATTTTATTTTACAGGATTGTCCAAATATTATTTATTTCTTCAATTTGTTATTGGTTCTCTAAATTCCTTCGTGATCAAATCTTCGTTGAAAAATATGACGTCAAACATGTTCATTATATTCACGAAGTTCTAAAAAAATCGCCAAGTATGTCTCTAGATGTTTAACAAAACGTCTAAAATCAAAATTGTCCAATATTTTTTAGGTATGTAGTGTATGTTTTTAAGATACACATACGTTTTTAACGTCTGAATTAAAATCTTTAAACTAATTTTCATACACTAGACAAACTCGACTACATTAAACAGAGAAATTTAATTTAAAAAATATAAAAAACTTTAATTAAAAATTAAAATATATGCAAAATTAGACGTTTCGCTGTGCAAAGTTCAAAGAACTTTGACTTTGACTGTGTCCAGGACATGTTTCGAAATTCTGCTGTTGGTGATATGTGTACTGATGAGGCTATGCGTTGCCCATCGAAACGTCTAATTTTGCATATATTTTTGTTTTTAATTAAATGTTTTAATATATTTTTTTAATTTAATTTCTCTGTTTAATGTAGTCAAGTCTGTCTAGTGTATAAAAATGGTTTATAGTGTATATTATTACTCTGAGCGATTTTCAAACAATGATTTCAACAAATTATTAATATTTCCGATATAATTACCTCATATATATTCAATAACATTTGGTAAGCCAAATTTACAATTTCTTTATAAATTACCTTTATCGCCAAAATAGAGAACTTAGAAGAAGTAAGATTAATTTGCATTAAATCTGATGTATGTATCTTAAAATTTAAAAAAAAGTCCCAAAGAAACCTACCTATTCTTCCAGCTGAGCTAGTGCTTGTTAAATTTTAAATAAATTTTAGATAGCTCTGTAATAATACTAAGATTAAATAATTATGAATATTGTATGTTATAAAATCCGTAATAAAGACATACTTGTACGGCCACGTACGCAGTTGAAAAGTAATCATTTAAAATAATGTGGGTTCCGACGGCGACGTAATCAAAGGGTTAAGGGTTAATTAAAAATTACGATTACGTAAATTGGCACAGACAGTTATAATTCTTTCTGTTTTTCCCTTAAAATTGTAAAGGTTGGCACCTATTGCAACAGATAATTCTAACTGAAGTCTAACATGCAGGTCTCGTGACGAATAAGTTTATTATTTGTAATAAGGGACTTTGAAGAATGTATCTTCCCAACATATATAAATTACCTCAGGATATTTCTAAAATCTATGCTTAATTTAATATTTTATGTTTTAAAAATATACGAATTGGGAATAAAATTTTAATACTTCATATAGAACTAAGCGCAGATTTTAGAAATAATTTTAAAAGTAAGAAAAAAAGAGACATCCTTTAAGAAGAGAACACAGAAAAAAGAAGTAAAAAGTATTAATTCCCCGAGGAGATATTTTAAATATAAAAATGCATTAAATGCCCATAGACTTAACATTACCGATGGGAATTCGGAAACTGAGTGACTAGCAGCCTTAATTTTTTTTTTTTTTTTTTTTTTTTTTTTTTGCAGCCCGATTATTTTCCAATACATGTATGTGTCTTGTGGAGTTATGAAAAAAAAAAAAGCATTCGTCAGCAAGGAATTTTTTTATTTTTATTTTTTATATTTGGTCTCACTGTACTTTATTACCTGGAATATGGCTTTTTGGTTATCATGTTGTTAATAATGAAAACAGATATTCAAAGCATGTATTTTAAGCATAATAAACATCTATGTGAAGGCATAGTGGGAATTAAAATATATAAGCTTTCTGAAAACGTATTTCAATGTTACAGCGTCAGCTTTCGATGAACTTTAGTACTGAAAATTTTTGTTTAACGTTACTTCGAATTAAAATATTTTTCATCTATCTATACATAAAAGTTTCAGACAGTACACTATCTGAATTTTTTTATGTATAGATAGATAACTGTGATAAATTCATGGCTAGATTTAGAACAGGAACACTGATTCCGGAACATTGGTGTAAGTCTTTTATATTCTTATAAAAGTCTCAAAAATATCGATTGATGAATTTTTAAACAATTTTTAAGTATCATTATAAAGTACCAAATAAAGCGAAATCACTACGTTTTTATCTTTGATTTCATCTATAGAATTTTGGTTGCTAGAGAAAGTGACAAAAGAGTCACGTGTTCTTGTTGTTTAATACTCGTTTTTCTAACAATGTAAGAAAAATTGTAAACCAAGAGAAAATCACGCATTTTATATTAATTACTCTAGATTCTATTATGGAAAAAAAGTTAAAGAATTAAATAAATAACGAAAATAAAAATGTAGTCAAAGAATAAAGTTTCAAAAAGGACAATTTGAGAATTTCCTTCTTTTTGGGGGACGGACAGGAGGGTGGATTGGCAGAAATTTCGATTTTTATGCAAAATCAGATTTAGGATTTGCAATCATAACAATTATTAATTTTTTACAATAATATGTTTTAATACTATCTCTTTATTTGAAATATTAATAAAACTTCCGAATTTGAAACAAATACCTCAGCTCATTCAATAAATTTGGCTGTCAATCAAACACAATGATATACATTGGAATTCCTCTATACGCTTTACAATAATTAAAAGTAATAACTGCGGGAAAAATCGTTCATAAAACTTCATATTCATCAGCGTGTAGAATCGTAGTTTAAAAAAAATTTTCATCTCGAAAAAAAGTGCTTTAAGCTATACAAAAAGCTAAAAATAGATATATTTATCATGCTAGAATTAGTTTTCAGATAAAATTATAATCGATTAACTAATATCATTGCACATTTTCAAGAAAAAAAAACCCCTTAAATGCAGCCCACGCAAAACAATGTAGTATTGTTGAGAATTACGTTTGAAGTTTTTCTGGGACTTCCGGTAGTAAAAACGGAAAGACACGTTTTTAGTTCCTGAAGATACTGAAAATTCATAAAATTCAAAATATCATAACTCTTAAATGTTGGCCGTAAAATAATGGTGTTTTTCTTTTTAAAGCACTTTTGGCAACACTTTTCTGAATGTAAGTTAGAGAAAAGTAAAGTGTAAGCTAAAGAAATGTAAATAAGTTAATGTTAAGTGTAAGTTATACGAAGTTATAGGGTCCGTATACAAAATTAAATTTCGTATATTAATATGTATATAATCCCTTGTAAAACAAAGTGATATCTAAAAGTTGTACTTGATTTGTAAACCTTTTTTGATGCAGTACATTTCTATCATCAGCTGTTTAAGCGATAAATCGTCATTAAATCTATGTTGGAAATCATCCGATGTATTTAATAAATATTTACAAAAATAATTTTTATGGAAAATTTTAACAGTATTTAGTATTTATTTAGAAAATATAGACATACTTTAATATAAGTTAAAGAAATAGCCCCCATATTTTTTGCTATATTCATATTCTTATCACCACGGATGTGGTGTTGGATATACGGTCAGGGGCGGTGCTAAGGAGGGGACAGGAGGAGCCCCCCCCCCCCACCCACCCACCCAAAAAAAAAATAAAAAACATTTGCGAATGCTGTTACACTTGGCAATTTTACAAACTTGGCTGGCAAATTTGTTTAACTCTTTAATAAAAACTATAACACACTTTCTATATCTGATAGACTTGGCAAAAGTTACAAATCTAATTGGGAATATTCTTAAACTTTTTGCAAATAAGAACTATATTACATTTTTTAATTGTAGTAAATTGGCATTAATTATAAAAGTAGTTGGCAAATACTGAAATTTGACTTGGCAATTTAAGGTCCACCCCCCCCCCCCCGTCCCCCGAAGAAAAAGTCTTAGCGATGGCCCTGTATACGATGGTATACGCCTTGTATAGTCTGGATATTTTAAAATTTTCCGTACGCTCTCCATTGCTAAAGCACATACTCTGTAATGGTGGGTTTCTTCACCCTGGCTCTTTTTTTCTTTCTTTCTTTCTTTTCTTTTCTTTTTTCAATCACGGTTACACCACTGCCTATTGCACAAATCTGTCTCACGGACTTGAATGTTAAAAACTTCGATTCACTTATTATTAAAGGAAGTCCGGTGAAAAGTTCTACGACAGTCAATTTCGTTCCTTTTCCGACACTTGATTTTATTATTATGTATTATATTAGATTATATTAGATTATATTATATATTTCTTTATATTTCTTTAGTTATTTATTATTTATTTTGGGGGAAAGGAGAGATATTGTGATTGTATCATTTCATATCATCGAAATGTTGGGATTGTATCATTTTGCAAAAAATATAACGTTGAAGTGGCGGCAAAATGTCTCATGCAAGAGTTAAACACAACGTATGATAAAATGTATAGTGAATACATCAGCAATGCAATTATCTTACATTACAACTAATTTTTTCTTCTTCCTTCGCCATACAGATTGAAAAAATTACAGAGTAATTTTGTACCTCATATTAAAAAAAGGTGTAATAAGGTTTTCAAATGATATTTTAAATAACGAAAGAATACTAAAAAAATATCAACTACCTTCGATACACATGGGTGCGAAAACACTTTTCTGAACTATTGATTTTGAAAATGATTTAAATACAAACCTCGTTAAACTACCAGTTTTGGCTCTATGGTTTTAGCGGAAAGCGAGAGTGTTAATTTAAAGTGGCGACGGCTTTTAAAATTTTATTTCAAAAGAAGGGATTTTCAAATTTGCAGTTAACTGAAAAGTTTTAAAATTAAATATATGTAGAGAGAAATGGGTCATTCTCACAATCTTTTGACTTTCGGGAATAAAAATCTGGTGAAATTAAACTTGCTAAAATAACATTTTAATCTGATAGACGCGAATGCCTTAATGATTAAAAATAAAGAAAAGAGGTCAGCAGCGAATTTTTTTTTTACTTAACTGAGGTTTAAGTTAAACTTGAGAGTTTAATTTTCCTTACCATTTTACCACTATAACTTTTTATTTTCTTCTAAATTTTTACTTATAATGAATTTGCATAGTACCCACAGGACATTCAAATAAGAAATAATAAAAATGTAGTACATTTAATACAGAATTTTTGTATAACATTGTCTTAAAAGGGTGTTAAAGAAGGGACAGTAAGGTAAAAAAAAAAGGGACGATATAGGAAAAAAGGGACGAAATGGGAAAAAAAAGGGACGGTATGGGACGGTAAGGAAAATTACCACCTATTTTTAGGAAAATTATGTTAAGACTAAGCGATAGCCACAATGTTCATTGATTTTTAGAAAAAGTTATTAAAATTGGATTAATTTTTTTTTTTTTTTATTTACCTCAAAAAAGTGCAGGAATAAACCTTGGGCATGGTAAGACTACCAATACAGCCGCGATCTTAAAATTGATATTTAAATGTTGATTTAAATTCTGCAGTAAATTTTCTGTCAAAGAATTTTAGGCATTCTTTCTCTAGCATACTTCTGCATGAGAAAAAACTTGAAAAAAATTTTGTTGCTGCATCTGAAGTTATTTTCTGTATGAGTTTAGCAAGAGGGATGGTAAGGATTAAAAAAAAAAAAAAAAAAAAAAAAAAAAAAAAAAAAAACAGGGACAGAGTTCAAAAAATAATATCAACCGTAAAAATGTGTGCAGGTTAATTTTTTGCTACATATTTATATAAAACAATTGTCCCAGTTTCGGAAAAAAATTACATCGAATTACTTTTATTGAAACAATTTTATACAGACAGCTCCAAACGTAAAAATCAGCATCAGTGACACGGGACGGTATACGAGTTTTCCTGGTATTTGGACCCCCAACGCCCCAACATCGTCCAAAACTTATTTATCTCGTTAATATTGTTATGCAATCATGCAATGGGATGTTCGCCAGTATATGAAATAAAAAAAAAAAAACACAAAAAATGTATTAAAATAAAAATTTTTATTCAGGGGCATAAAAGTCAAAAGAATGTGAGAATGCCCCATATATATACATATTATAAATGCACTTACAGTAAGTCACCTTTTTACATCTCTGAAGGAAACAATATAGAAGATGTATAAAAAAAATTAAAAAAGCGTATAAAATGATGCATATTGAAAATGTACATTGTATTGAATTTAAATGATGAATGAAAGATATAATGGGATCAGGGCCACGTTATATCACGGCCCTATATATAGTATATTTCTCTATCAAATAGTCATCGATTTTTACACTTTCAATATTCATCGACTTTTACACTTTCTTAAATGTTAATTTACTTTTAATTTAGTAAAGAATGATTCTATCGACTTCATACTGATTTCATTCAATTCAGTGATCAAAACACAGAGAAACGATATCTCAATTGCCAAGTTCTCACAAATCCTAATTTTTGCCATTTCCTAGCCCCCTGTATCCCCTAAGACCCATTCCACCCCCTGAATTTTTCATTGCTCTTCAGATTCTTAACTCTGACGGTGAAGAGAACGTCTAACCATAGTTTCATAAACGGACTTTTTTTTTTTTTTTTACCTACCAAACCATTAATTACCTATGCTATTTACTAACTCTCTTTGTTAGTGTTATCTATATATGGTAGTAAGTTAAAGAAAGCAAAAAATCACTGTTATTTTTAGGTAGAAAAAGAATCCAAAGTCATGCGCTGTCTATTATATGCTGAAAATAAAAAAAAACAAAAAATAACCTAACTGCATAACAGTTGTGCAATCGATATATATGGCCGCTCATATTTAGCGTACGCTAACCAACATCTTAATCACTAGATAATAATGACAAAGCATAAGAGATCTGCATTTTCATCATCACTACAAGCATTGTCTTTTCTTCCTGTGCCACTTCTGCAATGATTTCAGCATCAGGTAGTGTTTCAAATCTCGATTTATAAATATCAACCCCTCATTGTAGTACATGTTCAAAAATTTGTAAATCGTGATTTTTGGGGAGATACTCAAAAATAACAAAAATCCTAAATGAACGATATAATGAAGCCCGATATAATGAGCTGTGGTGTATTTAAATGGTTTAAAAAAAAAAAAAAAAAAAAATGGAAAATGCTTTTTTACTAACATCTATTACAGGTAATAATTAGTCATCATTTATTATTACTTTATCACTTAGAATACCAGTTGAAAATTTATATTTTACAAAATTTTTATAACGTGAAATATTCTATCATTTGTTCGTCATGTATAATGAAGGAAGAACGCATATTTGTTGATTTAATTAATAATTATTCTGCTGATGTATTCACGCCACATCCATCGTAACAATGCTTACTCTAATCCATGCTTGCTCTAATTTCTCCACAGCTTTCTGTGTGTGTGAGTGTATTATTTTTTATGTCTTGTGCCTGCGTGAAAGATGTCGTTACCTCAGCAGAATATAATTGTGCCATTAATTAAGAATGGCTTTGAAAACACGCACTTATAATTAAATAAATAAATAAAAAAGCCGAAGTCAAAGTAATAAGCAATTTAATTGACACAAAAATATTCTAATAAACGTGCTTCAATATAGTACATATTGCACTAAAAATGACTTAACATGGGAGACAATGAGAGCTATTTCGATAAATGGGAATATATATGACATTCAGCGGCATATTACAAAATTTTCCTTTTATAAATAAAAATTTACCTTTCTTTCCCTTTGAAATGTGTATTTGTATATATACATTCCTTTTCAAGTGTAAATTCCTTTAAAAAAAATTTTTTTTTCAAAATTTAATTTTCAAAATTAAAATTATCTAGATTAAGTAGATTAAGTAAAATAATGCTATAAAAAGTGATAAAATATCTTTATTAAGATTGACGATCGTTTCGTCGCACATACGGCGACATTTTCAAAATCATTCACGATAAAAAATATTTTCACATAATTTAAAAACAATAAATATAGTAAACAATGTCACGAGACATGATGCATAATGAAAAACATTGCAAACATAAAATTAAATTTAAATTAAATTAGCTATTTGCACGTGTAAAAATTGTATATATATTCTGAAAATAAAAAACTCTTTAAAAAAATATTTTTTCATCTATTTGAATACAGGAAGGAGAAAATGTTAATTGGACTTCGCGATTCCTAAGATAACAGCCATTTACTTACAAAATTTTGCAATTTTTAAAAGGAAAGAGTATTTTTTTTTTAGTACTATTTTACTACATGAATCATATTTTCAGAATTTTCAAAAACTAAAAATCCTGAAGACAATTTAAAGAATACATAACTTTTGAAAAAAAACGCTTTTCAAAATTTCATAACTGCCTTTCATAGAAATTCAGACATATCTGTTTAAATATGATAAGTCAAAAAAAAAAAAAAAAAAAAAAAAAAAAAAAAAAAATCTGATTCTGAAAATATTCTATTATGTAAATTGTTTAAATATAAGTTATTTTAATATTAGCCAATAAGGAAAATAGATTTTTAGGGCGCATTTCAAGACAGATATAACTATAATTTTTATTATTATAATTTTTTAATTAAAAAAATATTTAAATATAAGTAAGTGCAAAATAGAAAATTTTAGATGCACATTTCGAAAAATTAGCGACGTCAAAGAATTTAATGCAATGAAAATAAATATAAAATGCATCTTTCCTTTGTGAACGGAGAACGCAGGCACTTTTCAAATATCGACTTCTTACAACAACAGATAAGAAAAACTGTTTTTTAATTGAAAAAGTTCTTCATAATTCAATTACAAATAGAATTACCGTAAACTGAATATTTTAATAAACAATTGGTGAATAATTTGTTTTTTTAGTATATTTTTTAATGTAACTATGCCAGATTAATATATTAGTAACGTATGTATAACAAATACAGGCTATACTATTTGTTAAAATAATTATTAGGTATACATTTATTATAATATTCGTTACATTTTTCAGGAATTTATTTTTACGAAATTATATTTGAGATATAATTAACATTTATAATATCTGCATAAATCTATATTAGTAACGTATGTAACCCAAATATATGTTATACTATTTGTTAAAATAATATTTAGGTAAGCATCTATTAAGATATTCATTACATTTATTGGGAATTTAATATTATGGCATTATATTTAAGATATAACTAGTATTTATAATATCAACATAAATATATATTACATTTATTAAGAATTTACTTAACAAAGTAATGATTGTAGGCGAGAATCTAAATAGGTATACCGTCAAACTAAAGCAATTTTTCTATTAAATTTTGGTATCATATTTCTGGAATATCGACAATATTTATAAATTGAAATATGAGAATTATTTGCATTTTAATGGTTGAAAATTTGTTTCAAATTCTTTTAGCGTAAATCATCTGCTTTAATATGATTAAGACGGGATTATAAATTCAAAATTAATTCCGTGTAACGATAATTTTATATCAAAAACACCGCGCCAAAAATATTAATTTTAATTTTAATACTACGATACGTAAATCTTTGATCCCAAAAATACACTTATCTCAATATCACGAATTTTCTTGGGCAGTGTAACTTGTTGCTTTGAAATATATATATATATATATGTATGTGTTTCAAAGCAAACTAATAAAACAAAATGATCAACTGCATACATTAAAAGTGCGGTCTAAGAAATTAGTCAAGGTATCTTATTTTTAACAAGCATATAAAAAACTTATGCAATAGCTCCGGAAAAATAAAAATAATAAAACGCTAAAAAGATACCCGAACATCAATTATAAAGTAAAAAAAGCGTCTTTAAGGTATCTAAGAGAAAGTTCAAGAAATGTTTGACAGCTGTCAGTTAAAATTTCTCCTCTGTTTAACTAGAATGTTTTCTTTAGCAGATCTAATTACAAAGAGAGAAGAAAAAAGTTACTGTTGAAAGAAAGTGAAAAGTTTACCTGATTGTTCGCTGCCTTCAGTCCAATTGACCTCTTTCGTTTGTATGACCAGTTCTTTGTAGCTAATCATCTGAAAGTTGCTTCATGTTACTTAGGGTTGTAATATTACCTTTCTCGCCAAAATATTCCATTGAGGTGGTATTATCGCTAAAGGAATTTATTACCTGTATGCATTATCGGATCTGTAGGGAGAGGTGTTTCCAAATCACTTGTTTTCTTTCGCTCAAAAACACACATATGAGAAAACTTTATGTCACAATCACGCATTAATTTTCTTCTTTAAACGCATACCTATGCAAATGCGTTATTTCAAATTCCGGTAAATGAACTTTTTTTCAATAATTATAATCTGTACATTATTATCGCCGTTTCTTATCTAATTAACACGTTTAGAGAAACAATTTGTTTCACAATCATCAATTAATTTTCATCTTTTATGATTACATATGTTGGAAAAGTCAATTCAAATTCGGGACAGTGAACTTTTTTCCCCTATAATTATGATACATATTTTATTACCGTTGGTTGTCATTTAAATAAAACGCTTATGAGAAAACTTCATGTCACAATCGCAAATAAATATAACTAGAAAATAAACTCTTGGAAAAGTGCCACAATAATAATATAACTTTCATCTCTCTATTTAGATTTGATGAAATTACTCAAATGCAAAGTAGCTTTAAGTGTATTGTTATTGTTACTTATTAACATAATAATAATATAAATTTCCTCCCTGTGTTTAAGGAGACAGTTTACCTTTTCAACAATCTTTTTTTTTAATATGGTTCAAATGGTGAACTCGTTGAATTTCTATGTTTAACTAAAAGTACATTTTGAAAAAAAAAATTAACTGCATATTTAATTAAAATTTTTAAAAAATTTAAGAAAATTTGAACTTTTTAAAAATCTTTACTACTTCTTTATATATTAATGTTTTTGCCCAACTATTATTATTATTATTATTATTATTATTATTATTACTTAGATTTTCAAATGTTTATTACATAAGACAGCGCATGGACGTTTAAATACATCTAATATTACATTTAATATAATTTGTTTACTGATATAGGTAGTGTAAAACGATACTTTTATCTAAAATAATAATAATAATAATAACCTGGAGGCTAAGTTCATGCGCAGATTTATCACATATATAATAAAGTACAAAAAATTTTAAATCTGTATTTCAAATGCAAAAAAAAAAAAAAAAAAAAAAACCGTAGCATTTTTAAAACATGAAAGTGAGGAAAATATGAACATGGTGAAAAAGCCGTTTAAAGTTTTCATTTGTTTGGGGAATTGCGCTGAGTGTATTAACAAAATTTAAAATATCTCGCGATATAATTGCAGCATGGGTAAAAATGAAAAGTCAAAATATTCACAATTAAACAGGCTTTCATTTAATATTTAAAAACAAAAATCGATTTTTTATCAATTTTGAGGTAAACTGTCCCTTTAAAGTTTATGAAATTGCTATAAATGCAGCGAAATTATAATTATATTGTTATTGTCACGTTTGTTTCATTCCCACATGCATACAATTTTCTGATATCTTAATTCATATTCTGAATAAGTGAAAAAAAATTCTATAATTGTGCTATAAATGTTATTATTATTATTATTATTATTATTATTATTATTAATCGATTAACAGGCTTAAGAGAAAATATTTATCCCAATCTCGAATAATTTCACCCTTATACATGTATAAAATTTTTAGATCTCAATTCAAATTTTGAATAGTTGAACTGTTTTTCTGGACACCATAATTCATTTAGTCAAGCATATTTTTTATGTTCATCATTTCGAATATGAAGTTGGATGTTCATATTCGAAAAACTTTAATGCATGTGTGGATGAGAATTATTTCATAGTTATAGTAGTACAAAGTTGTGAGTTTTGATTTAAGAAAGGGATACATACACAGTGTGTTCACAAAGTTTCAAGACTGGTCCTAGAATACAAAATTCATTAAACATTTTTGTACAGCGAACTAAAATTCTTTGAAATATGACCCTTGGGCATCAACACACCGCTGCCAGCGCTTTTTCTATTATTCATAGGCTCCCTGGGGGGTCTTCGCGCGCAGCGCTGTTAAGTGACCTCGTCGAAGCTGGAATCGAGGATCGCTGGAATCGTGTCGAATCGCTTCCCTTTCAGGTCTTTTTTGATCCGGAGGAATGAAAAAAGTCGATGGGAGCGAGGTCGGGACTGTAGGGAGGTTTGTGGCAGTATTGCTACGTTAAACTTAGAAAAAACTATGGCGGCTGCGAGCGACGTGTTACGACGTAAATATCAAATGCATTTCCAAATTAAGCTTATATTTCATTCATTTTTAAAAAAAATCATCTGTATGTTTTTTACTATATGCTCTTTACTATATATTCGTCTTTTTTTTCTTGTATTTTCTTTGTATAATCGAATAAACGAATACAATGTTTTACTACAGAATTGGAAATTAAATTTGGAAATATTATTCAGAAACAAAAATTTAAAAATATCTTTTAAAATTACTATTTTTGATCTTTAAAAATTTTTAAAGTACTCATGACTTTCATTAGAAGTATTCCTAACGCAAACTTTTACACGGTATTTATTCACACTCGATTTATTCTTAATTCAACATTTTCCAAAATTAAACTTATTTTTCATTCATTTTCAAAATAAATTCAGGTGTGTGTGTGTTTTTTTTTAATATATTCGTCTTTGTTTTCTTATATTTTCTTTGAATAATCGAATAAACGCATACAATATTTTATTACAGAATTCAAAATGAAATTTGGAAATATCAATTTAAAGAAAAAAAAATGAAAAAAAAAATATCAGAAAATATCTTTTAAAATAAATATTGTTGATCTTTAAAAAATTTTAAACACTCATATATATATATATATGAGTTCACCTTAAACCAGGATTCTTCAAACTTAAAGGGTCTTAAAGGGATGTTAAGGAAGGGACGGCAAGGGAATAAAGGAAAGGCAAGGGGAAAAAAAGGACGGTAAGGAAAATTACCTCCTATTTTTAGGCAAATCATGTTAAGAATAAGTGATAGCCACAATGTTCATTGATTTTTAGCAACAGTTATTTATATTAGATTAAATTTAAAAAAAATTAATTTACCTCGAAAAGTGCAGGAATAAACCTTGGGGCCGGTGCCAAAGCCATAATGCTTGAAATGGATATTTAAATGCTGATTTAAATTCTGCAGCAAATTTCTTGTCAAAGAATTTTAGCCATTCTTTCTCCAACATACTTCTGCTTGAGAAAAAAGTTGAAAAAAAAATCTGTGGCTGCAACTGAAATGATTTTCTGTATAATTTTAGCAAGAGGGACGGTAAGGAATCTAAAATCCAGGGACAGAGTTCAAAAAATAATAACAACTGTAAAAATGTGTGCATGTCAATTTTTTGCTACATATTTATATAAAGCAATAGTCCCAATTTCGGAAAAAAAAAATACATTGAATTACTTTTTTTGAAACAATTTTATACAGACAGCTCCAAACTTAAAAATCAGCATCAGGGACACGGGACGGTAAGAAATTTCGTGGTATACTTGGAGGTAGGCGGAAAAAATCACCCCGTGAAAAAATCACCCCAAGAAAAAATCACCCCGGTAAAAATCACCACCAGAAAAAATCTCCATGAAAAAAGGGCTCACATTAACTAAGATGGAAAGGTCCCACACATATATGAATAATTATACATAAGAACATAGCTGCTTATTAATAAAAGTTAAGTTTGTCCACTGTCAATTTTTTACAGCGTATGGTGTGGCGGGATACAGAGTCAATGGGTGGGTTAGACAATTCTAAGATTTGATCCAAGAAAACTCAATTTTAACATTTCATTAAGAGAAGTTTAACATGCTTTACTTCTACAAGGGACAAGCTGGTGCTTTCTACGGGGCGGAGGGGGGGAGGGGGGTATTAAGGAAATACAATTTATAGATTCTTTCAACTGGCTACATTGATAGTTCATATATAAGCAAAGATGTTTTATATATTTATAAAACTGTAATCAATAATGGCTTTTGGGTGTAGTGGAGGGGAAGGGGAGGAAAAATAATTACGTACAGAGCTTGTAAAGGGAATAAAAGACGAAGAGAAGAGGTATTTTCTTTAGAGGAAATTTTTTTTTTCATTATCCTGCTTTTTAGGTAAGGGGCAGATTTGTGGGTGCTATAAAATCGATAAATATGAGATAAAATTTTGAGATTAGTCTACTAACATCAAAATATGATACTTTTCTCAGGGATTTCCTCAGGGTTTTATCCTGTACTTATCTATTGTCTCTAGAGTGGGGCTGGTATGGACAAAAGGGGTAAATTAGAGTCCCTTAGGTTTGAGTAACAAAAGGGATTAGGTTTGACTAACAAAAATGTAAACTTGTATTGTAATTTTGACAAGCTATGCCAGATAAATAGAAAGACCTTTAGGATATACTCATAAATATGATCTTCATTCATATCCCTTTGTATTTAAAAAGAGAAAAATGGTTTGTAAACTATGTCAAAATCCATTAATGAGTTTCAACGAAACTTATTGCACCTAAGGAGTGCAAGCTATGTATTTAAAACGCTAAGCGTTTTTTTTTTTTTCGACAATCCGTGAGAAGAAACTACTGCATCAAATTGCACCAATCTTTTTTTAAATAAAAGATATTTGGCTACAAATTTCTTATCGTGCATTCGTTTGTTCAAATATTTTATTATTTAGCCGTAATTTTAAATTAAAATTCTACAGTTGCGCATGCGCAGTATATAAGTACAAGTCTGCCTTCAGAGTGACGCGCTGCACATGCGCAAAGATGCTCCCTCAGTTGAACTATCACATCGCAGGAGTTCGTCTGCTATTTGATACTGTAAACAAGCTTTTCTTTCTTTCCCAAAGTTAATATTATTTGGCTTTTCAGCATTATTAACAATTCAAAAATTTATTGTGTGGATATTAAGAGCTAGATACGGTTTATTTCGAGGATGTCATATTGTTTTGGTCATATTACACACAGAAGATAATAAACACAGTGATTTGAGGATAAAAATTATGACTGGTGATCCGTCTTATGAATTGTCAATAGTTACACACGAAGATTGGGAAACTAGCATGTTAAGTTGTAGCTGCTTCTTTGAAAAAAAAAAAATAAGGTATCATAAATATTAAAATGCAAAACTATTTCTGTTAGATCAGAACTCAAATTTGAGACAATTGCGTATGCGTCAACTATTTTTCGGACCTCTTCAATTTAGAAGAAAGGGAAACGAGTTCCTGCAAGCGTAGCGGGTTAAGGCAGCAGTTTAACCCATTAAGGACTAGCATTACCATATGGTCACAGCATAACTGTCGTCAATCCTTTTACTGTTTGAATACTAGTAATTTAGAACAAAAATTTTCACTTTCTTTAATGACAGAAAATGTGCTACAAAATATGATAAATATTGTTTTTCTGAAAAAGTGGCACGAAAGGCAATTTTCGTATTTTAAAAGAAAAAAATAATTCGTCTTTAATGGATTAAAGCTAGGAATTTTTGTAGAGGACGCAGGTTTTGAACCAAAGCCTGGCAAAATGTGTAATATTTTTTTTTTTTTTTGATAATTCATTTCAATAATGACATTTTTTATTAGGAAGAGAAGTTATAGAATTTTTATCTTATTATTATTTGAATACTTTATAATTAAATAAAATTTAACACTCCATATTTTTAAAATATAATAATTTTATATTTAAAATATTTAAGCTAAAATATTTTGCATGTAATTATCAATCAAATAAATTGAGCAGATCTACAATTTTCGTTATATTTTCTGACCATTATCAAGAATAGATATGTGTGGGTGTCAGAAAGAAAAGTTTGTCATCCATTTGTAAAAAATAAAAAGGAAAGAAAGAAAAATATTCGTGTAAGAGCTATAAAAGAAATTACCTTGATATCCAGGTTTAATATTTAAAAAATGTATAAAAATGTAAAATAGTAAATATTCAAGCAATAAAAAATATATATTATAAATCGTTAGCTGCACCAATTTTCAAATTTAGGTTTTTAGAGAATGAGACAGATAAAAATAAAAATTATGGCAGCTTTTAATGGTCGTGTAGTTTTAAAAACTAAATAAACAAATGAAAATAAATATTGTTATTTAAAAAAAAAAAAAAAAAGAGTCAGTAGTAAGTAAGTATAAATTCTCTACCCGGTATTTTTAGGTAAATTTCTGATAAAAAGCAAGCATAATTGGTTTAAAATTATAAACTTAAAATTCTTTCATTTCGATGAATAGATTAGGCTGACAGCACGATCTATCGCCGTAAAGAAATAGGAATCAGTTATGCAATATAGAAATTCGTCACGTAATTCGTCATTCAATAATATATTTAAAAGCAACTAATTAAAAATTCAAGAATTTTTCTAATGAAACATTCAAGTTATTTAAAATCAAATCTTGACGGGCACTATCTAGTAAATATTGAAATACCCTGAAAACCTCCTGATTTGTCGCAAAAGGTTCAGCTAAAGGATTTTTCTTTTGTATTTTTTAAAGGACTTTATAAAGTTTGATTTTCTAGTTCTAGTCCTTCGCTTTTAGTCTTCGTAATATTCTTCTTTTCTATTATAGTCCAGGCAATAGAGACCGTATACGGACTCTACCTAGCAAAATTAGTGGTAGTACTGGAAATCGGCTTTCTAGATGTTTTTTCGGTCGCTGAATCCGAATTTGTAACTTCCCACCAAAATTTCCCCCCAAATTTTGGTAAAAAGCCCCCCAAAAAAGGTTTTTATTAAAAAAATCAATTTTTTGTATTGTTTTAGAGAAAAAGTATCGATAAATTCAGAAAGTAGACAAAATTTCCAACAAATTAGATATATGACATTATGACTTAGGATAAAGGGGAAGGGGGGATCTGCCTCGGAACATGCGCCGCAGTGCTGCGTGGACTAAGTTGCGCAATTCCACTTAACCACTCACACGTTTACATTAGCCCTCCCATCTTCCCTCTGAACTTTCTCTATAAGGTTTACTTTAACTTTTTTGGGTCGCTGAATCCGAATTTTTAACTTACCCCCAAAATTTCCTCCCCCGAACCCCCCCCCCCAAATAGTTGTTTTTAACTTAAATTTCTTATTGTTTTAGGGGAAAAGCATTACGAAATTCAGAAACTAGACAAAATTTGCAACAAATAGGATATATGACATTATGACGTAGGATAAACGGGGAGAGAGGGAGCTGTCTTCGAACATTCCCCGCGCGCTTTTCTCAAAAACCAATTTTTTTCAAAAAATCAATTTTTGGGGAGGTTGCCGGGTGAAATTTTGGTGGGAAGTTACAAATTCGGATTCAGCGACCCAAAAAACATAAAGTGAGTCGAAATCCGGAACTAGTATTAATTTTGCCAGATAAAATCCCCTATTGCTTGGACTTCATAATTTAGTGCACGTAGCGCCGCAGTGCATGTTCAGAGGCAGCCCTCACCCTCCCCGTTCATCCTAATTCATAATGTCATGTATCCTATTTGTTGCAAATTTTGTCTTGTTTCTGAATTTCGTAATGCTTTTCCCCTAAAACAATAAGAAATTTAAGTTAAAAACAACTATTTGGGGGGGGGGGGGGAGTTAAAAATTCGGATTCAGCGACCCAAAAAAGTTAAAGTATATATATAGTAGCTATAGAGAAAGTTCGGAGGGGAGATGGGAGGGCGAATGTAAACGTGTGAGTGGTTAAGTGGAATTGCGCAACTTAGTTTACGCAGCACCGCGCGCATGTTCCGAGGCAGATCCCCCCTTCCCCTTCATCCTAAGTCATAATGTCATATATCTAATTTGTTGGAAATTTTTTCTACTTTCTGAATTTCTAGATACTTTTTCTCTAAAACAATAAAATAATTGATTTTTTTAATAAAAACCCTTTTTTGGAGGCTTTTTACCAAAATTTGGGGAGGTTGCCGGGGGAAATTTTGGTGGGAAGTTACAAATTCGGATTCAGCGTCCCAAAAAACATCTAGAAAGCCGATTTACAGTATTACCATTAATTTTGCTATGTAAAATTCCCTATTGCCTGGACTATACATTATTTCACTAATAGTAATTTCTGTATAATTTCTTAATAGTAATTTCTTAATTGTATTAATTTTTAAGGAATAGTTTTAGTTTTTGAATTTTTATATTCATTTGATATGAAAATAATTATTCCTAACAGCCGCAAGAAGAAATTTTTGGCAGGGTACGCTCACTTAGTGCATAAAACTGGAAAGCACAGTGTATTCGTTGGAGATACACGAAACTTAGACTTTAATTTTTCTATCTGATCGGTGGCATTGTAACCGAAAAAATTAAATAAATCCTTAACTGGAAACACTTTTACGAGAAATGCTATCAAACCGTTATTTATACAAAAAGTAATATTCAACTCTTTTAATGATGAAAATGTATGATTATATAAACCAAAGATTTTTTTAAATGGTGTTTTTTTTTCATTTAAAAAAAGTGATATGGTGTAAGCACGTTTTCAGACCAAAGTTAAATAAATCTATAGTAAATTTATGATTGTAATATCATAGATTTAAATTTTTAAAGCAAAATGTAGATAGCATTGCAACATGAAACTCTTGAAACAGATTTCTTCCCTACCCGCTATTTATTACAAGCATTGTTTGAACTTGTATCTAGTATTTCCTGATGTTGATAAAATTCTGTAATTTTGATATGAATTTCTATAATATGGAAGGTTTCGCTTCAGGCAATATTTGTAGAAATGTTGTAGATTGGAAAAGTATCTGATAAAAAGAGGTGACCATTGTTAGGGTGAATGTAGAAATACATCTGCTTCTATATTTTTTTGGAACTTTGAACAAGAATGTCATTGCGTGGAGGGGGGGGGGGGGGATACAAAAACTAGAAAACAGAAATTCTGCTTTTTTAGAATTTAGTGCTGCCGCAGATTAAGGAATTTATGTATTTAAATATAGATAGTACAAAACATATTTCAGTTTTAAGACTTAAAACACACGCTTTTATTTTATATAAAATAACGTTACTCACATCCGCTTAAGAATTCCACATTTATGATCCAGTTTTAAACATCTACAAAAAAGTACGCATATGGCGTAACTATAACACAAAAATCCAGTAAAAAGTGATCTCGTCATTCAAGAAATTTGACAAAAATAAATCAGCTATCTAATGATTCATATGCCTTCATTTGTTTGTAACATTAATATAGATACTTAAATTCAAAGATAGTTCATAACAGCTCCCTGTTTTATCAGCAATCATTCATTTATATACTTTTTAAATAGCGCGTTTTAATAATTTTTTTTCAGTTGTTTTTGGAAAATGACAACAAAAAGATATAATAATCTACTTTTTTCCAACTGTTTTACCTTTACTTTCTACAGAAATCGTTTACTTGTTGCCAACATTAAAGGAATGGCGTTAAAAAAAAAATCTGAAAAATGAATTCAGAGGCAGTTTTCAAATAAATTGCATTTAAAACTACTTTTTTCTCCCTATACGACGGTATAAAAACTGAAAATATGAAATGCTTAGAAATTAAAAAAATTGCAGTAGAGATTATCCACATTTAACCGTACAATGGTACATCTGGTTTGTTTTACGGCTGGCTTATATAATGAAATGTTATTTTTTAGAGACGAAACTTTAATTGCTGCCCGAAAGAAATAGCATATCAATGACTAAAAAATTACATACAGAGATTTTTAAAAAGATGGAAAAAAGTCGAATAAAGCAGATTTTTTTTTATCATCTGGCTAAAAATGCCAGATGATAAGACGAGATTTAAAGGACTAACAGAAAAAAAATAGATAAAATATTCAGATATGTCTCATAAGTCCGAACCATGACATTATACTGAGAGAAAAGGGGTAGGGGGGGGGGGGGGTTCTTCCAGGAAGGTAGGGTTCTGTGTGTGTGTGTGGGGGGGGAGATGGCGCGGTTTTAAAAAAAATACAGATTGTTCCAAATCGTTACATTGATAGCTTATATATTATACATTGAGGCTCACATTTATATTTCTTTTAACTTTCAACAATTGTGACCATTGGAGAGATAGGAGGAGACAATAAAATTAAACATTTACAGTCTTTAAACTCACTACATCTGTAGCTTATATAATGCGCTACATAAAAAATATATATATGAGCACCTTTACTTACACTGGTGGACGGAACTTAAGGACCACTGTTATTTTCAACGATTACAGTTAGAAATAGATCCGCAGCAGCACGTGTAAATTTGCATGGATGCGGGATGGACTCTGTTTTGTGAAACTTATGCAAATTTTGTACTTCCGCTTTTGCCGATCATGGGACAGCAGAGATAAGAGATTTTAGGCAATCGGCGGGTGCTCTGAGTTGTCATTAGATGTAAAAATTGAAGGAGACGGAGTGAAGTTTGAACATTGAAACTTTGAACACGTATTCAAGGCATCATTTAGATGATATTACTCGTGGTAGAAACTCGTGGTTGTCCTAGCAGTACGGCGTCCCAAGAAGGTCGCTATATCGTTATTTCCGCAAAAAGGAACCAACGCAGCACAGCTTGTCAATTAGCAAATCAACTTTGGGCTGCCATAGGAACTAAAATATCGCGGAAAACTGTTGCAAGACATTTAAAAAGGGTGAACTATACTCCCGAAGTGTGTGTGTCCCACTCTCGAGACGCCAACATAGTGCCCGTTTACAGTGGTGCCGTATGAATCGCAATTGGGCTGATGACGACTGGTCTACCGGTGCTGTTCTCAGAGGAGAGTATATTCAGTCTATCGTCTGATTGTAGACGTAAACCGATATGGCGCGAGGTTGGTAGTGCTTACTGTCCTGAAAATATTTTATAAAGAGATCGATATGTGACTTCAAGTATCATGGTGTGGGCAGGCATCATGTTCAATGACCGCACGGATCTCTATGTGCTTGACCAAGGGTCCATGACCGGTAGACGGTTCATTGAAGACGTCCTGCTTCCACATGTTAGTCTTTTTCGAGGTGCTGTCGACGAAAAGTTTCGTTTTATGGACGAAAACGCACCTTGTCATCGCACACATTCTGTACAAGATTGTCTTGAGGCCGAAGATATCCATTGCATAGACTGGCCAGCATGTTCCTCTGACCTGAATCCCACTGAAAATGTATGGGATGCCTTGGGGAGACGTATTGCTTCTCGACAATTTCCTCCTACAAACAAGAAAACCCTCATCCGTGCAGTGAAGAAGGAATTGGGCAACTTGCCTCAACAGCTACTGAATCATGTTATTCTGAGTATGTCTCACTGCACTGTGTAAGATTTTGGGAATCTAGCGGGTCAAAATTCAATTTATGAAAATTATCGATATTAAAGTAATAAAAGTGCTATTACTAGAGATAAAATGGTTCAGTATTATGAAAAAATGTATCGATATTAAAGTAATAAAATTGATATTACTAGAGATAAAATGGTTCAGTATTATGAAAAAATGTATCTTTACGCATTACATCGTACAATTTACGTCATTGTTATTCCGTCATCATAATCATAATAAAAAGATGTTTTGTAATTTTCATACGTTGACATTTGCGTAGTGTTATGGTATTCAGTGCAGATTTTTAAAAATGTAGTACATATTTATTTTCAACAAGAAGAGATTTCTTGTAATAAAAAAATAGTAATTAATTAATTACATACTGCTATAGTTACCAGTGTTATCATAAAGTGAATCACTGTTATTTTTCGTTGTTTGCTATTCTTTTATTATTTGTATATTCGGTGACCGTATAAATGTTAAAAATTCAGGGTGAATTTCAGCCGCTCTATAGTTTTATTGATATGTTAATGTCATGATTTGTAATGCTTAAAGGCAAATATATTTATCTTGTATCCACATGCCATGTAAAATTATATAAAATCGTTCAGTGAGAGCTTATCCACCTATTATGCTAGCGGCCACAGCAGCATCATTAAAAAATCTTTTTCTATTTCCTACATTACTATTATCTTGTCCTTGTTTTGGAGTTTTTAATAATAATTCTGTTTTAGGTCTAAATCCTTCAATTATATTTTTTTTCATTCTGCGATACTTCATTTTTTTCAGGTTTTCGGAGCTGCTATTTCTTTACATCAAATCTATAACCAATATGTAAGAAGCATACCATAAATCTTAACTGTGCATGTAGTTCTGATAAGCCCCAAGAAAACTTATGAGTATTATTCGTATATTATCGAATCATTTTTAAGTTATTCATCCCCTTGGATTTTCCGTTACAGACAGTGCATTTTTAAGTTGCTTTATTTGAAGATAGAATGCTGCACTTTGTGCTATCACTGTGTCTTCAAATTTATGCTCTATGTCGTACGTCTGAACATTGAATTCTACTATAATTAGTGCAAGAGATGTAAAGATTTAATTTCTGACAATTTCAAATTCTTCTGTTATTGGCTGATCAGTTTCCATGATGAACTTAAACTTTATGGATCTATAGTAAGGAGTAGACGACGGGTGTGGATTTAGCCATTATAAAATTTTGATTTTCTTCATTACATCCCTTTGTTATATGACGAGTATCCGGCTTTTTGAACGATTTTTTAAAATGTCGTTGCTCTTTCAGGGCTTTTAGATATATTTTTTAACACATCCGCTGCGTCCTTTCGTCCAGACTGTCTCAATTTTAAACACGTGGCACGTGTTAATTCATTTATGTTCCTGGAATAGCGAATGCACCTTTTGTCTTTTGATTTCGGTCCACTTAAATAAAAAAATTTCTTTGGTCGTCCAACCTTTTTCTGGTAGTCATTATTACTTCTGCCCTGTAAATATATTTATTTTTAATATTCGAATATGACCATCTCTTATTTTATTTCAAAAAACGTTCTTTAAGCGATGGCAGTTTCTCCATCTTTGATTACTACCATTTATAAATGAATGGAGCCGCTTAATCTGGTCTAACATAACAGATCAGCAATGTTGAAGATTATATTTGTGCAATACATAGTCTATCAGGACATTTTTAGAATTAACAGGTAATGATTCGTATCCAGTAACATAATTTTGCAAAATCTCATATAATTCCCTTTTCGAAATTTACACTTCCGTACCGGAAAAAAAAATTGCTTGTATTCAAGAGTTGCAAATAGTTGCAGCTTAAATTGATTTATTTCATATCTATATGCATACATAATTACAAAATAAATTATATTACTATGTACCGGCGTGTACAAAATGTTTGGCAGCTTTTTAAAATTTATCGTATGGTATTAAATTTTCAAATAATTTTTATATTGACTTAAAACATTATTTTTTAAATATAATACATCTAAATAAGTACCGTAACTGTAAAATACAAAGTATCTACATTGTTATAAAGATTCCATACTATCATAAAAAAAATATTTACAAAATAAATACGTTTTAGCCAAAAATATGAATGGCAATTACAACTACAGCAATCGCCATTCTAAAAAGATTAAAAGAAAATTTAGTTTTTGATCCGATTTTTGATGATGTTGTTGTGGAGTTAGGCTGCTATCACTTTACAATTTTTTTCTCCAATGTGTTAGATGTTACTTGAAAATGGCTAAAAGTGAAATTACTGTAAGTCGATTTATGGACTTTTTTCCAGCTAGATTTGCAAAATCTTACACTGTGCGCCGTGTTGAAAGTTGTTTCGCATTACACGGTGGCCACATCCCTTATTGATATGGCACGGACGATTGTTAATTGTAAGTATTTTGCTTTCTTTGTACAGTCATGTTTTCGGGCAATATTCACGTTTCAGAAAAGAACCTCTGATAATAACCTGTATACATCCTATCAACAAAATTTTTATATTAAATCCTGTGTAACATTCTTTTAATACTATTGTTTGCTTCTTGACCCACAATCTCACGTAGATTCTCATTTACGTGTACATTTCTTCGTGGGCCTTAAGTTTTGTCCACCAGTGTATATATGTAAACTATACATGTAGAGAGGTGAAGGAATCTATAAATTGTATTTTCTTTTAAATTAGCCCTTGCCCCCCCCCCCCCACACACACACACGCACACACAGAAAATCCAACCCTCCCGACCAAATCTCAAGAGTTTATGTCATATTTTTCTGCTACCTGCTCCTAAATCTACCCGTCCCTCACCTTAAAAATTAGGTAATGAAAAAATCTTCCCTTTTATTCATCTATCTTTCACCCCCTTTAAAATCTCTGTATGTAAAGTTTTTTTTTTTTTTTTTTTACTCCTTCGCTCACCGCCGCTCTTTCACACACACTCATACGTTATTCTTGATCAAACTTTTAAAAAATATATAAAAGCAGCATTACTTTTATATATGAGGACACCACAAGACAAGGGATACAAGTGACAAAATTTTGATTTGGAGTAAATTGAGTTCAAAGTTGATCATCAATAGTAATTGACTGAATTAAAATATGTAACTGTTGCTTATTTCACAGCGGTCTTTGAAATGTTATTTCAATAACTGTGAAAGAAAAGTGGAATACAGTATTTTTAAAAAATTAAATACAGATTAATGAGGTTAAGTAGTTACCGTATATACTCGTGTATAAGTCGATCCCACAATTCATAACCCCTTGAGGGGTGGTGAGATATATATTTATCCCACCTACGATTAATGAAGATTTGCACCGGAAAAATTTTGTGAAATTTTATTTTTCTCACTGTGGTGAAAAAAAGTCGGAAAATTGCGTTTCCTTATTTTGAAATTTTTTTCTTCTAAATTCCCGGTGGGAATTCAGCATTACACAAACGTAATTGCTTGCCCCTCATGGGGTTAAGTAAAATTTTGAAAAAAAATTGAATTTTCGTGTATAAGTCGAACTACATTTCTGGTAGTATGTTGAAAAATAATTTGTAATCGCGGATTTTTAAAAAAAAAAAAATTCCTTAAATTAGTAAACATTTTTACGTTTCTAATCGGACTTTTAAAAAAAAATTCAACGTTTTAAAACTGTATAATTATATAAAACCGAAGAAACTTAAACTATTTTGAAACCATCAATTTAATGATACTTAAAAAGAAAAAAATCTTTCACAAATCGATTCAAGCCTTATTTACAAGGTTAAACAACCTCTTAGACTGGTAAAATATAGTACTTCTTTGTATTGTAAGACTTCTAGGAGAGGTATCTAGAAGCATTCTCAAGTTGAACTCTTTTTAAAAAGGGAATTAAAATGTTGAAAGGAATGCCCCTGTACCCAGGTCAAAATTCTTGCTAGTACTAGCATCAGAAATATGCTAGTTTTTGCTATGTATCGTTTTGTCTGCTAGATTTTCATGCTAGTATATGCTTTACAATGCTAGCTAGCATCACATGCTATATATCTAGCTTACACAATAATAGCATGACAAGCTATATACAAGCATTTTATGCTTGTTTGCTGTTTAAGCTTCTTCCAAAGCATGGTGTGGTAGGTACTACCTTACCGTGCTATTATATGCTTTTTTATGCTTGCCAGCATTATATGCTATGCAGCCAGCTTAAGGAAAAATAGCATGACAAGCTATGTACAAGCATTTTATGCTTGTTTGTTGTTTAAGCTTCTTCCAAAGCATGGTGTGATAGGTACCTTACCGTGCTATTATATGCTTTTTTTATGCTTGCCAGCATAATATGCTATACAGCCAGCTTAGGTAGAAATAGCATAAGCTACATACAAGCATTTTATGCTTGTTTGCTGTTTAAGCTTTTTTCAAAGCATGGTGTGGTAGGTACCTTAACGTGCTATTATATGCTTTTTTATGCTTGCCCGCATAATATGCTATGCAGCCAGCTCAGGAAGAAATAGCATGACAAGCTTTGTACAAGCATTTTATGTGCTTATTTGCTTTTTAAGCTTCTGTCAAAGCATGGAGAGGTAGGTACCTTTACATGCTATTATATACTTTTTTATGCTTGCCAGCATAATATGCTATGCAACCTGCTTTGATAGAAAACAGCATGACGTACTATGTGCCAGTAAGATATGCTAATTTGCTACACAAGTCTCTTCCCAGTAATGATGAGGTAGGTACTTAAATGAAGAATTGTGTGCTTGTCATTGCTTGGCAGCATCAAATGTCTTTTTTTTTATTAATTTATTTATTTCTGTTTTGTTTTACTTACTCGAAAGTATAAATTTGACTATGTTTTTTGAAAATAGAAGAAAGGGAAATTTTAATTATAAATTAAATTAATTTTTCAAATCCAGGGAGAGACAATAGCTCTCTTTCACCTTCGTCCCCCCCCCCCCCAAAAAAAAAGAAAATTCTTAGTTTCTCTTTTATTATAAGCTAAGAGAAAAGATTACATTTCAATTTGTTTTTCAAAATCAGAGAAAAAAAATTAGTTACATTTCAAATTCGAGGGAGGCTTAATGGATCACCTAAGTCCTCTTCCCTTAACGGAATATTCAGGAGTTTGTGTTATGGAGGTTTCACTGTTCATTGCAATTTTTCAAGATGTAAAATATAAGTTCTATTTTTTAAATTAATTTCTATGGGGGTGGGTTAAATTCTATGAGGGATTTAACTTCTATGAGAATCTTCTAGAGGAGACCTCCCCCCCCCCCCCCCTCCCACCCGCCGCCTATAAAATAATTTTTTATTCTGTTTCTTAGAATTTAAATATTCTAACTTACTCGAAAAAAAATGCAGTATATCTTTAAAAAATGTAGAAAAAGAAAATTTTGTTCATTAAAATCTAAAATCCGGGCTGGCCCTCTCCTGAATTCAATACTGTCTTAAATCTCCCATTTGAGATTAGTTTTTAACATCTAAATATCAAAAGAAACAGAACTAAAAATTAATTACCAAAGCGGATATAGAAGAGTAACTCCCCCCCACCAACAGAAAATTTTAAACTGATCTTCCTCTTACTGTTAAATTACTTTAGGTTACCTGTGA